>JAAEAF010004047.1:0-87310 GCA_011037195.1 Triatoma infestans | reverse complement strand
ATTTTCTTGAAACTTCATATATAAACTACACATACCAAAGATCTACAACTGTTTTTAAAACATTTCTCTGGGCAAATTTATTTAAGGGCACTTTTAGGTGAGAGGGTGGGTTAGTTTGTCCTCTAAAGTGTTAATCATAGTTGGATTATACAATACTATCATCTAAATAATATTATGTAGAAATAAAATAGTAAACCGGAAGTGCGTTTTTACTCTGAACAGCTTTTTTTTTTTTCAGTTTTCAACGAATTTCATTAAATTTGATAGACTGATTATATTTTTGAGAACAGGAGTAAAAAGAAATTTGTGTGAGTGTTTCACACCAGATTTTATGTTTATTTATTAATTTAAATTTTATTTTTTTTTTTTTTGTCTGTAAGATTAAATCAGTCAAATATAAAAACACAAAAATGAACGTAGAAGGACAATATAAACATTTATTGTGATTAGAACATTAGTGTGCATAGCACATATTACATTCTCACATACGGAACACTATCTCACAAACAAGAAATATAATAAAAATAATAAGTTAAAGATAAGAAAAGTAGATTAAAGTTGGAAGAAAAAGAGAAAAGGCAGTCTTTTTAGAAGTTATAGAAGAAGAAAAATAAAAATAAAAGACGGTAGAAGAATAATTCTTTAAAAAAAAAAAGAAAGGACTCCTCATAAAATTAGAATGTTTATGGATTTGGGATTGAAACAGTGAAGTTTAGATGAGAGAAAGCGGGAGAAAACAAGAGAGAATTGTATTTGTTCTTAAAGCGGGAGAAAACAAGAGAGAATTGTATTTGTTCTTATATCTTTTTGTAAAAAAAAAAAATAGAAAAAAAAATAAAAAATTCAAAACATGTGGGCAGAGTGAAGGAAAAAAAAAAATTGAATAAATAGTAGATGTTATTGCAATAAAAATTACATAGAGAATAAGTATAAGGGGGGAATATGTATGAATGTATGCAGCGAGATGAAGTGAACAGTAAAAGATTTAGGTGGTAAATAAAACTTCATTGCTAAAAAAAAAACTCACCATTCTTAAATATATAATGTGTCAAAGATTTTGTCCGTATAAAAAAAAAAAAAATAATAATAAAAATAAAATAAAATAAAAAAAATAAATAAAAGTGCCGAACTGCGAACCTTTAATATTCAGCAGTCTAATACCTTGTCAACTGTGCCTCTGTTCTCTTCACACACACCTCCCACTCGTAAAAACTTTACAATCTTTTACAATTTTTTTTTATTTTTGTATTTGTAATCTTTTATCTACCTTAACAAAACATGGTGTCCACCAAATCTGCACCCCCTCTCCACCGCTCCTCTCCTGTTTCAATTCCATATACAGTTATTTTGGTACAAACAGATTTGTCTTATTTATTGGTGCATTTCTTGTTTAATCGCACCATTTTTTTTTTTTTGGTTTAATCTTCTCTGATAGTCTTTTCTTTTTTTTTTGTTTTTATTTTTATGTATTCTTTCAAGGTGATTAAAGAATTAAAAGCCATGTGGGTGTTGGCATCTAGAACTTGCTAAATATTTAATCTTATTATAATTTATTTATTTATTTATTTATTTTTGCTATGTCGAATTAATGTGGTCAAAAAAAAATTTTAGGAGTAGGTATAGTTATCGCTTTTTTTTTTTCTTTTTTTTTCTGTGAATACATTTATTTATTGAATTAAGTTGTAGTGAGACCAGGTACACAGATAAAAATGCAACCTCCCTCCACACTTTCCAAAATACGAAGCCTAGGCTAATAAATTTTCATTATATTTTTTAAGGTAGTAACATATAAAATATTTTTACACTCTGTTTCGTTTATTATTTTCTCGAACTACTGTTAAAGAATAAGTATTCCGATTGTGCCAGATTTTCGAAAGTGAGTTTTGCACCGGAAATACACATTTTGACGTCCTCTCTGAATCCAAAAAAAAAAATCTGATGTGAAACACTCACACAACTTTCTCTTACTCCAGTTCTCAAAATGATAATTGACAAATTTTATAGTTTGTGTACCAAATTTAATGAAATTCGTCGAAAACTGAAAAAACTGTTCAGTAAAAGCGCACTTCCGGTTTACTAATGTTCTTGAAACTTGGAATTTCAGCCATCCATTTATTTCTAACTAATTATGTTTGGATGATAGAATTGTATAATCAACTAGGATAGCACTTTAGATGAAAATCTAACCCTACCCCTCCCCTAAAAGTGCCCTTAAAAGAATTTTCCCAGAGAAATGTTTTAGATAAAAGTTGTAGATCTTGCATGTTTAGTTTATATACGAAGTTTCATAAAAATCGTCGGAGCCATTTTTGAGAAAATTTTGAAAAAGTGAATAAATCATTTAGTAAAGTGATAAGTAAACGCACTTCCGGTTATCCGATTTTTTTCAAACTCGGAATTTCAACAACATATTTAATTCTAATTAACATTATTTAGATGACAGAATTGTAAAATAAACTGAAATAGCACTTTAGATGAAAACCTAACCCCACCCCTCCCCCAAAAGTGCCCTTCAGAGCATTTTCCTGGAGAAATGTTTCAAATAAAAGTTGTAGCTCTTTGTATGTGTGGTTGATGTTTCGAGTTTAAAGAAAATCGTCGGAGCCATTTTTGAGAAATCGCAAAAAAGTAAAAAATCTAACTAGTAAAGTGGTACTTCCGGTTGAGGAATTTTGACAGATAACGTAGTGTCAGATCCCACGGTGTTGCCTAAATGGAATATCAAGTTTTAACTTTCTACGGTTTTTCGTTTTTGAGCTATGCTGTTCACATACATACATACACACACACACACGGACACACACACACCACACACACACACAGACACACGGACACCACACCCACCACACAGACACACAGACCATTTGCTAAAAACACTTTTTTGGACTCAGGGAATCTCAAAACGGATATTTCCGGTAAAAACACGATATCGAAAATTTGACACGATTACAATACTTCCTCTTACTAGGAGTAAGAGAAAGTAAAAAGTGGATTTTAGGAAATGAGTTTGTGAAAAGAATATCTCAAAAACGAAAATACCGTAGGAAGTTCAAACTTTGTATTCCACCACTGCGCATCATACACAGAAGATTTCGGACAAAATCCATCAAGCGGAAGAAGTGTCACTGTACTGAATTTTTTTTTTTTCTCTAAAAACGGCTCCAACGATTTTTCTTTGAACTTCATACATCAACTAAACATACAAAGAGCTACAACTTTTGATACATTTCTCGGGGAAAAATTCATTTAAGGGGACTTTTGAAGTAGGGGTGGAGTTATGTTTTTACCTAATGTGCTATTTTAGTTCACCAATGCGCTATACAATTCTGTCAACTAAATAGTATTAATTAGAATTATATAAGTTGCCAAAATTCTCAGTTTGAAGAAAATCGGTTGACCGAAAGTGCGACTTTACCTGAATACGTTTTTTCGTTTTGTGATTTTTCCAAGTAATAGCAAGCAGAGAGAAGACAGGCCCTCTCTGGTTAACAGAGACTACTCTCTGACTTAAGCAGGCTAGAGTGGGAGAACCTGTGTATATAATCCAGAGGGGATCTATCTAGATCTATCTATCAGATTCAACCATACATCGCATCGTGTCATATCTCTACTCCCACCTTTTATTATATCAGTTTCATTATAAAGTCCAGTGCAGTTTGTGTAAACTTATAGCTACATTATAACAATGTCTTCATATCTCGTTCATTCAATCAAACCTAATTTCTTTCCTCAACAACTCCATTATACTCCACTCCATAAAAATGCCGACGGTTTTAAACACGAATAAGAATTGTAAGCGTGAAGAAAATTTGCCATTTCGCAGTAAGTGAAAGTTGTTTGAGTGTTTCACACCACATATTTTTAAAACAAAAATTTATCAATGAATTATTTATAAGAAATTAAATGACATCTGGGCATGGTTATGCAGAAGCCAACCAACCAACGAACCTCTTTATCTATGTCGGTAAAAGCTATATCTACTAAACATCTAACTCAGAATGCTGTTTTGAACGTACATATTTTATATGCAAAATGCAACCAAATGGATTGGATTTTTTTTTTTATTATTTATAAATATTTTGAATTAAGCGACACGTCTTAGTGAGTTGGTAGCGTTCCTTGTTGTGGGTTGGTTCTGCAGAGCTGGAAAGCATCAGAGATATATTTTCCGTGTTAGCCTGCTTCTTTTTGTGGTCATCGACCAGTATGGGGCCCCGTTCGCCCATCATCAACATGTTTAATATTTAGGTAAAAGTTGAAGCAGATGGTTTAATGCTGCCAAGATTAGTGCGAGGACAATTTATAGGCGTTGGGCAAGATAAAAAATAAAAAGTCTCGAGTTATTGACTCCAATGAATACAATTTAATTTTTTTTTAATTATTTAATATTGCAATGTTTACAAACGTTTAGATGGGCTGGCCTAAAAAAGAGTGGTAAGGGTTATACGTGAGTAGGACATTTTGGGCGCCCTCTGTCTCAAGACCTTGTAACGGCAGTTTAAATTTAAATCTGATTGAGAGTCGTCCCCCCCCCCCCGACCCCCCCATCTTACTACATCAATCACTTGTTTAGGAAAAATGTTTAGAAAGGTAATTTAGGACACTTGAAAAAGAAAGCTTTGTTCACTGACTGATAATATTGTAAGTTTAGTGAACTTGGTTATTTAAAAAAAAAGAAAAAAAATGAACTCTTAAATTACCAAACAAACAAACAAAAAAAATGATGAACTCAGCCATTTATGGTAAAAAAACTATAATGAAATATATTATTTATTACAGAAGGTGGAAGTATTGGAATGACCGATTACTGTAACAGAAGCAACATTAGGTTATTGCCCCTATACAAATATATATATATAGCATACAACTAAATATGTATATTGAGTTTTTTTTTTTCAAAACTATTATAACATGAATGTAACCTTTAAGTAGACAATTAGTAAACCCTTGTATGAAGCTTAGTTACGCCCAGTTCCGTTAAAAACTATATATACTACCTGAAACGAAACTCATTCCTCATACAAGAATATAACTTACAGCTACCGCATAACTTTCTGAACATTCTCCATAATTATGTTTGAAAATATTCAATTGTTGTTTAGTATAACATATAAGTGCATATAGGATTAGAATTGCTTTAATCTGTTTTTTTACTGGAAACTATACAAAACTATATATTTTCTGGTTTTTACCTAATAGTATATCCCCAGTTTACTGACCTGTTTACTTTAAAAGATAGATAATTCCAAATTTCACTCAACTAATAGGTCTATTTTAACGTAAGGGTTTTTCCTGCTGTTATTTACTTAAGATACAATTGTAAATCTGTAAAAAATGAAAATGTAAAACAAAAAAAATCTGATGTGAAACATCGTGCACGATTTTTTCTAACAATTTACTTGTATTATAATTATTTATATATATATATAAAAATTCAGCATCCGTATATTTGTGTTCGCAAAACTCGAAAAATAGTCGATGGATGGACTTACACAACGAAAGTTTTACACAACATTGCATTTCTATATAAGAGTGTTTATATATGCTTTGTATTCCGAAGTTCCAACGGAAACGGGAAATTCCGAGTGTTTCGCGAGGTTGGCAGAAATAGACAGACGCAGACGCGTTGCGATAGTGGCGCGCTCTCTGCCGAAGATATTCTGCACAGAATATGTCAAGAAACACATAATCATGGCTTGGATTCCACAGAAGAAATATACAATCAAGTGCTAGTCTTCATTGAGGATTTTTGTCTTGCAATGTGTGGCAAGTTGTTGGCCCAATTGAGAGTAACAGTACCGAATAAGACGATCAATGCAACATTCGAGAAAGCACTGATCAGAGTGCAATCATTCGCTAGAAATGACTTACTGCTATTCGTCCAAGAAAATACACTGAAACTCCTTGAAAAACAAAAGGTAGCATTTGATACCATCATACAAGCTGTGACCAACCAATCCGGTGGATTTACTTTTTGACGCTCCAGGTGGAATTGGAAAAACGTTCTTAATTTCCTTAATCCTGGCTAAAATCCGTTCAAATGGCCATATTGCACTTGCTTCTTCAGGTAATGCTGCTACATTGATGAGGAGGTAAAACAACGCATTCAGCTCTTAAAAACATTTTTTCTTTCTTTCCTTTCAGTTCACAGCACCGCAAAGTAGGGTATTAAATAAATGATGTATTTTCTTGCTGAATCTATGTTAACTATCATACTTCTATTTACTTCCCTAATAATTAAAATCAGACTGAGCCACAGATAAGCGTGGCAGGGTTTAGCTAGTTGTATATAAAAAATGCAATATTTTCTTTTAAAATCCAATGTTACTCATGAGTACTATATCTTAAATATAAATGGTGGAGGGGGAGACAAGTACTACCCAGTTACGTAATTGAAGTGATGACATTGTAATCCAGCAGAGAGCGCCAATAATGCTGAACTAAACACTATCTGAAATTTAGCGTCATAAACTCCGCTATTTAAAATTGTACTTTCGGTTTCCCGATTTTCTACAAAATTTTGGAATTCCATCAATATTGCTAATTTATAGTAATATTATATAGGTAGCGGAAATACACATTGTAACAGCTACTCTTCCCCCTCCAACGAATCCGCCTAAATGCCCCGGGGCAGGGGTGGCAAATCTCTTGACTTCCTGCTGCTGGCAGGATGTCTTCCAACATTTCTCGGGAGCCATTGTTTTCTAGGACGGGTGGGCCTGTGTCGGATTCGGCAGCCCGGCACGTTTGTGATTGTGGATAGGTTTAGGATCTTCATAGAGTGTGAGGACTATAGAGTACTCCACTCTCTTGTAAATAGACTTATGTGAGAAGCATAATTGTGTTTTAATGGATAAATGTATTTATAAGGATGAATGTATTTATAAGGTTGCATGTTCTTTTTATAAGGATGAATGTACTCACAGGATAAATGTAAATATTACACGATCAGAATACAGATGATATAAAAATGATAAGGAAATAATGCATTTATGACTGTAGTAATTATCAATTAGTATTCCATCTGCCAAACTAATCAAGCAAAATTATAAGAGTAGAGTAGCGTTGAATTGAAATATAAACAGGTTAAGATAGTATCTATTACGTTAGGTTGTCTTTTTTTGTTTTTTTTATTAGAATGTTCCAATAATATAGATTGTTCATTAAAAAGTAAAGTGTCTATTTAATACAGTTCAGATGCAAAGGAACACTGATGTTATGCACCTTTCAAAATACAAAAAAAAAAAAAAAAGAATCCGCCAATAGATATCCCTTTTCTAGGGAAAATGTTTCAAATAAAAGTGACAGGCGTTTATGCGTATAGATACTATACAAAGTTTAAAGAAAATCGTAGGAGCCTTTTTTGAAATAAATAGCGAAAATCTGGAAAAAAAAATTCAGTTAAGTCGTATTTTCGGTTAATGGATTTTTGCCAGAAACCTTCTCCGTACCTACACGGAAAACCGAGTTGGAGTTTCCTACGATATTTTTTGTTTTTGCGAGATATTTTGTTCATATATATATATATATATACCAGCTCTTCGCTAAAATTGTTTATTTTTCTGCAATCGTTTCCGATTAATACACTAAAAAAAAAATTATTAAAATTCTACTTTTTCTCACTAGTGAGTTACGCACATCTTTCTCTCACTAGTGTGTAAAACTAACATTATTCAACTCTAATTAGTCCGACATCTAGCGGCAATCCCGCGATAGAGCGGATTTGAGGTTATAGACATAGGGAGAATTTGACTTGAATTAAAACACATTCTCAGTATTTGTATTTTTTCAGATTTTTTTTTTTATATTCATAATAAATTAAGAACTTAAGAATCAATTTAATACAGATGTAGAAAAAAAAGAATATTTGATTCTAGAGAAAAAGTGTTCTTTACAACTTTCGTTCAGTTGCCACACTCTCTAGCACTCGTGCGGGCAAATCTGGAACTCGAATGTGTAAAAGTGGCCCTTCTGTTCTCTCTTATCAAATAAATAACTATTTCATACTGAAGGGGTTTCAAAACTTGTAAATTTGTGGCGAAAACTCAATTTCGAAAAATTTGACACGTCTTACAATAATACTACGTACAACATAATACAAACAACAAACCACACACGTTAACTTCAGTCTAGTTACCCTGAAATATAATGCGCCCCCCCCCCCTCCCGGCCCTAAACAATTCTAACAAATCACAAATCTGAAATTGTTCATACTTCATTTCTTTGCTTGATCAAGTTTTTTGTGTGATTTTATTGAATATTTTTTTGACAGTTTTTTTTTTATGATTTTCTCGAAAAAACTGCAACAATTTTTACTTTCTCTTACTCCTAGTAAGTAACAGGAAGTATTGTAATTGTGTCAAATTTTCGATATCGAGTTTTCACCGGAAATATCCGTTTTGAGGTCCCCTGAGTCCAAAAAAAGTGGTTTTTAGAAAATGGTCGCTGTGTGTGTGTGTGTGTGTGTGTGTGTGTGTGTGTATATGTGAACAGCATAGCTCAAAAACAAAAAACCGTAGAAAGTTGAAACTTGATATTACGTTTAGGTATCACCATAGGATCTGACGGTGCGTTATCTATCAAAATTCCTTAACCGGAAATACCACTTTACTAGTTTGTTTTTTTTTTGCGATTTTCTCAAAAATGGCTCCGACAATTTTCTTTAAACTCGGTATACCAACAACACATACAAAGAGCTAAAACTTTTATTTGAAACATTACTCCGGGAAAATACATTTGAGGGCACTTCTGGGGGAGGGGTGGAGTTAAGTTTTCATCTTAACTATTATTCCAGTTTATTACACAATTCTGTCATCTAAATAATGTTAATTAGAATTAAATATGTTGTTGAAATTCCGAGTTTGAAAAAAATCGGATAACCGAAAGTGCGTTTGTTTTAACACTTTACTAAATGATTTTTTTTTTTCACTTTTTCGCGATTTTCTTAAAAATAGCTCCGACGATTTTCTTGAAACTTCGTATATAAACTAAACATTCAGAGATCTACATCTTTTATTTAAAATATTTCTCTGGGAAAATTCATTTAAGGGCACTTTTAAGGGAGTGGTGGGGTTAAAGCTTCCTCTAAAGTGGTATCATAGTTGATTATACAATTCTATCATCCAAACAAAATTAAATAGATGGTTAAAATTCCGAGTTTCAAGAAAATTAGTTTATATTTCATTAAATTTGGTATACAAACTATAAAATTTGTCAATTATAATTTTGAGAACAGGAATAAGAGAAAGTTGTGTGAGTGTTTCACACCAGATTTTTTTTTTTTTTTTAAATTGCTTGATTATGTACATAGATTTTGACCTATCACTTTTAAACCTTTTTTTCAGAACATTTGACTTTAAGAGAATTCAAGGGAATATCTTAGATTTTAAGTGTTATTCAGTTCTAATAAAGTGCTGACATTTTTGACAAAAATGTAATGACATTCAAATATCTGGTATTTTATCCGCCGTAGCATGCATATTCCTTTTGTTCCTGGCCGGTTTCAGATTTTAATCCATTGTCAGACAAAATTCACCAAGTTCATGTAGAGAGTTTCACTTTAACGCAATGTTTCTGTTACACTCAAATTTGTTGGTTTGTTGATTATATGTATCAACCAATTGTATATAACAAACCAACAAGTGTGGGTGTAACAGAAACATTACGTTGAAGTGAACTTTTTACACGAACTTGGTGAATTTGTTCTGATGATGGATGGAAATCCGAAACCGATCAGGAACAAAAGGAATATGCATCAAATATTATTCAGCATTGCGGACCCATCCACATATTCGGCCTTCAAATAGCTAGCTTTATTATTATTATGCCGGGTGCCTGATGGCGTATGACCTAAGCCTATGTGGCTTTTATCCCCCCCCGATGTCCCCCATATCATCCCCTTAAATAGTCTCCCCCGGTAGCTTACCGGTCTACAATATCCCAAGATATCCTTAACCTCCAACTCGCCCAGGCAATCCTGCGAGATGGTGCCCTCCCAAATACGCGAAACCTAGTACCAGCGAATCTGGGGAACTGATATAAATAGTGATACACCGTTTCCCTGAATCGGTCGTCGCAATTCTGACAAAGGGACTAGACGTCCTCCCTATGTTAAACAAGTGACTAGACACCCAGTGTGTCCAGTCACTACCCCCACCAAGGTCCTCAGACCTGTCCTACTGAGGGATAGGGGATACTCCGAAATTCGCTGCTTATTTACTTTTATAAATCTGTTAGCTTGGAGGCACCCCTGCGGTTCCCTCAGCATTTCTGCAAGACTCTCATCTCCCAAAGTCTAGTCTGTTTATCACGAAAACTCTTAGTGACGGCAAGGGCTGGTTCAAGACCACAAAATGGTAATGATGATCCCTCCCTAGCCAACTGATCCCCCTCTCATTGCCCTCTATTTCCGCATGTCCGGGTATCCAATAGAGACGCACCTTACCCCTCAGAGCCAAAGCATAATAGCTAGCTTTTCTATTGTATCTTTTACTTTCCGTGGCTATTCTCATGAAAAAACACTTGAGATTCCAGATTTGAGACCGTGCCAGTGATTTGCTAAAAACCGACATTTCGCCCAGTTGCAATGCAGCCTCGCCAGGGTCGCTACACATTGAAAACCAGAAAGGCAATCCTTAATGCCCTTATAGGTTTCTTTTTTGGCTTTCAAGATGTAGCGATCCTGAAGGAGGCAATGAGCAACATGGAAGAAACGTCGGTACTGACGTTCGGGATCTCAATTCGGAAACTGAAGAGTGTCTTTCTATTGTTTTAATTGCGGTGATAGAAAATCAGCTAAGTGTTTTCCACTCAAGATTTGTTTACGTTTTGTAATATTCTGTTCAATCACATAATGACATAATTCAGTAGACCAATCGTTAAAAAAAAATATTTTTTTTTGCTCTTACCTATAGGAAATATAAAAAAAAAATATATATTAAAAAAATAATTCACCACTTTGCTAACAAGAATCTAAACGTTGTTAAATGTACTCGAATGTTAAATTATCAGGTATATTTCGGCCTAATAGACCAGTTTTACCCTACCCAGCTTAAGGATAGTAATTTGTAGCCTCCTTATCAAAATTACGATAGTAAATTCAATCATTTTAGGACCAAAAAAATTGCCACATTAAGTTTCGGTAATAAACTTTTTCTTTTTTTCAATAACTGACGAGGCTTCTTGGTTACCTGAAGCAATAATATCTTTATATATTTGCTCCATCATAGGGGCAAATGAAGGAAATGATGATGCGAAGTATAATGGAAAGTCAGAAAAAGAAACAGGAAGAAGTAACTAAAAATGACAGAAACGGAAGTGCCATGTTAAAAGTAAGGAACATTAAAAAAAAAAAAAGTAATTTTCGCCCCTAATTTTTTGATATTACCTGCAAGGATACTTCTAAAAAGACCAAAGTAAAGATAGAAATGTCAAAAAGGATATTAAAGAACAGAAAAATAAAAATAAAAAACCCACGAGAATGATCTAGATATATAACGTATGTACTGATGACAGTGAAATTAATAAAACAGAAATAAAACTAACTCTCGTAATTCTTACAAAACTAAGCAAGCAGAAATACGTACACAACTTATAAATCACAAATAAGAACTAATAAAATTTTAATTGATATTTTATGCCCTTATTTAATACATTATTAATGGATCAATGAAGAAATAAACGCCAATAAATATTGCTTTTAGCGTATTTTTATCTCGATTACGCGCGGTGACATTTATTTTGTCTTATTTTGATTATTTATTTATTTTTTTTTTTTTGATCTTGCGTTCAAGAAAGAGCAATAAAATATATTTGTGGCTGTAATTATTTCAGTTAAATTATTAGAAAGAAATATTAATTAAACAATTTTATTCCCGTTTTTATTCTGTTTATATTATGATTATTTTTAATAGCTATTTTCCATATTTTAGCGATTTTTCTTGAAAATGGTTGCAACAATTTTTCTTTAAAAAATCGTATACCTATTATACACATGTAGATCTAACACTTTTATTTGAAACACTTGTTTCTGTGAAAAATCATTTTTAAAGAAAGTTCTGACACCTGATTAGGCTCCCTCATTAGGATATTTGGCAAGTTCTCGTAATGTTATAATTTAACAGTTTGAAGAAGATCGATAGATTGTAAGAGCGAATTTCTTGAATATTACTTTCTCTTACTCCTAGTATGAGGAAGTATTGTAATCGTGTCAAATTTTCGATATTGAGTTTTCACCGGAAATATCCGTTTTGAGGTCCCCTGAGTCCAAAAAAGTGGTTTTTAGCAAATGGTCTGTGTGTGTGTGGTGTGTGTATGTGAACAGCATAGCTCAAAAACGAAAAATCGTAGAAAGTTCAAACTTGATATTCCGTTTAGGTATCACCATGGGATCCGACAGTGGGTCATCTGTCAAAATTCCTCAACCGGAAGTACCACTTTACTAGTTGATTTTTTTTTAAGTTTTTCCGATTTTCTTCAAACTTGACTAACATACTTGATATCAACTACACATACTAACAGCTACAACTTTTATTTGGAACATTTCTCTAGGAAAATTCATTTAAGGGCATTTTTAGGGGAAGGGATGGGGCTACAGCTTCCTCTAAAGTGGTAACGTAGTTGATTATACAATTCTTTCAAAATTAATTAGAAATAAATAGATGACCTAATTTCCAAGTTTTAAGAAAATTTGTAAACCGGATGTGCGCTTTTACTGAACAGTTTTTTCAGTTTTCGACGAATTTTGTTATATTTGGTACACAAATTGTGAGCCCTGGTAGTTAATTATAATTTTGAAAATAGGAGTAAGAGAAAGTTGTACGAGTATTTCACACCAGATTTTTTTTTTCTAATCTTTGGGGACTAATTCTTTAATATAAACTCAGTTTTATTTTCTATCTCACAGAAAAGGTTTCATCAACATTAAAATGTCAACTTCAACTCATGTTTACGTTAGTATGACCAGATCAACTACTAAAAATATGATTTAACTAAATTGTTTATTTTTTTAAAAATAATTCGACAATTTAGTTACTTTTTTTTTTGTGGGAAAAAATCCATGAACCGGAAGTGTGACTTTACTGAATCCCCCCCCTCAGTTTTACACGATTTTCTCAAAAACGGTTCAAACAATTTCCTTTATACTTCGTATACTTGTATTATAATAAATATCTATCACTTTCATTTGTAACATTTACCCGGGGAAATTGATTTTTTGGGGGGGTTTCTGCGGTAAAAGTAAAATACTAAAGTATCACTTCAGTATAAAGATTTTTACCACCTATATAATATATTAATACACATTAAAAGTATAGGATACTAAATTGAAAAAAAAGAAATAGGTTAATCGGAAATGCGATTTTATGGAAAAGGTTCTCGAAAACGGTTTCAAAGATTTTCTTTAAACTTGATATTGTAATGTGATTGGTGTGTTGTGTGCTTGTGTGCTGATAGCTTGTGTAGCACGAGTGGTTTAGTAAAAGGGCTTGTAAGAATATATGTTTAAGAAAGAAGTACTAGGAATAATTAAGAAAACACGTAGATTAAATTAAATATATTATCTTTTACAATATCACAATTAATTATTTATCTAGATTTAATGCAAAGCTCTTATGTTTTAACTTATATCTGGCATTGATTCCTAGAATAGAATAGAAGCGGGGGGGGGGAGCCTCATTCCATTGCGGCCTACAAATCGAGGTCTATTGTGGATCCCCTTACGTTACAGAACAGCCCCCAGCTTTGCCCTCCTAATCAATCCTAGTAAAGCTGAGAGTGGCTCCGTCATGAAGCTTCCAGTTTCGGGATTGCCCGTCCCCAATTGAAGAAACCTAATCCTCGCCAGGCCGGCGCTCACAAAGGATGTGCGCCAGGGTTTCCTCCTCTACCTTGCAGAATCGGCATACCACACTATCCGCAAGTGGTAGGTGGTGCATGTGTCTGTTCAGCCTACAATGCCCTGTTAGTAGGCCCACAATTAATCTTATATCCCTTCGGGTCTGGCTCAGTAGGCCTCTGGTAAATTTGGGGCAAATGTCTTTTGATGAAGGGCTTTGCCTGCCTCTGTCCTGGTGTTCTCTCCCACCAACGCAGACGTTGTTCTTCTATTCAACCCCTGATAGAAGTTTGAATGAGGCTCCTGGACAAGCCGCAGAAGGGTCCGGGGCTTATAAAGGTATCCTGCGAACCCTCCGTCGCTAGGGCATTCGCCCTCTCCTCATTGCCCAGAAACCCCGCATGTCCCGGCACCCAGGTGAGTGTCAGTTTATTCCGAGTACCCACCTCGGTGAGGGCAAGTAGGCAGTCCCACACCAGTCTTGAGACTATTTGGTGTGAGGAAAGTGCCTTCAGGGCTGCCTGACTGTCGGAGTATATGGCCACTCTTCTACCCACTATCCTTTGCCTTATAATCTCCCTAGCGCAGAGTTGTAACGCCACCACGACTTCAGCCTGAAAGACCGTGGCGTACTTACCTAGGCTGGCCTTAATTTTAACTTTAGGCCTGCCCCCGTAGACCCCAGCTCCGACCCCAGTCGGAGATTTGGATCCATCTGTGTACCAGATCGAGTTACCGAACAGAGGTGGGTCACTGATTCCTAAGTGTTCTGCTTCGGTGTCTACAACACAAACCATCTTGAAGGAATGTCTTCTAATTGTTATTTCAAATATTCCCCTGTGAGAAAAAGGGGTACACAATGCTATCAAGTTCATGAACTCTACAAGACAATAGTGGTCTTCTACCTGAAATTTCCTTTTGCAAGAAAATGTCACATATTTTGATTTTTTTTCCAATTTAATATATTTTTATATTTCTTGCATCCATCACAATATGCTTGCTGCATAAATATAAAACGTTTCACTTTTATTTGTAACATTTCTTGGAAAAATTTATTTTAAAGGGGTTTTGTGGGGGGAGAGGGGTCTTTCAGTCACGTTTAAATTTAAGACTGATGCTATGTGGTCTTGAAATAGAGGAAGTCTACAGTGTCCACTCATATAATATATTCTAACCCCTAGCACCTTTTTCTTATGATCACCCACATTAAATAATTGTAAACATTGTAATTTTAAAGAAATGTTACTAAATTAATTTGTATTAATTCGAAAAAGAGAAAATCGTCTGAGTGTTTCATACCAGATTTTTTTTTATATTTTTTTTTTATGATTTCCACTATTTAGTCGTTTCCTTTAGCCATTATATAGTTATGCTTCTCTTACAAGCTTCATGATCCCTTGCCTTACCTTTTTCAGCCCATATGCTGCTATAATCTCCTTAATGCTGACATCAAACTGATCTTTTCATCTCTCTCTTAGTTAACGACTCCAGAACGTTCTCTCCATTCCCATCCATATCCTCTTCCATATCCTGACACTTCTAATTTTTTTCACGCTTCGAACATCCTGCAGATCTTCCCCAAAAGTCCAACACCATTGCCAGGAGTCTCTCTCACGTTTCCCAGTACTCAAGTTTCAGCCCTGTATAATAATTGCTTTAATTTCAATATTTTATTAAACTGGAAGATTGATGTGAAGTAATAGCCTCTTGAAGGCACCTTCAAGATTTATGGTCATTGGCGGCCACAGCCTTTTCATTCAGTGCACTGCCGGCTTCCGGTCAGTGTTCTCTCGTTACAAACAGCACTGTCCACCATTGGACAGAAACTTTTAGAGGCTCCTAGGAAAAGAAGATCTAAAGGCAGCACAGCTGGACTCGAACCCGGGAGGAATCCAGTGCGCTAACCACTGAGCCAATCCCTTCCCTGAAATCCCATATTTAATATTTGTTCAAAATATTCAATTTTAAACCTATTGGATAAATTACTACTGTAGAATGACAATTAAAGTGGTATGAATATCATGAAAGTGACTGTAATTCTGTAATATTGCCGCCACCTTTAACTTTGATTGTATCAAAATATTCACTCAATTCCCAAGCATAAAAAAAAAAAAACTGGTGTGAAACACTCACACAACTTTCTCTTACTCCAGTTCTCCAAATTATAATTGACAAAATTTTATAGTTTGTGTACCAAATTTAATGAAATTTGTCGAAAACTGACAAAAAACTGTTCATTAAAAGCGCACTTCCGGTTTAGTAATTTTCTTGAAACTGGGAATTTTGGCCATCTATTTATTTCTAATTAGGTTTGTTTGGATGATAGAATTGTATAACCAACTACAATAGCACTCTAGAGAAAAACACAATCCCACCCCCTCCTCTAAAAATGCCCTTAAATGAATTTTTCCAAAGAAATGTTTTAAATAAAAGTTGTAGATCATTATATGTGTAGTTTATATACGAAGTTTCAAGAAAATAGTGGGAGCCATTTTTGAAAAAAACGCAAAAAAGTAAAAAAAAACAACTAGTAAAGTGGTACTTTACGTACTGTCAAATCCCATGGTAATACCTAAACGGAATATCAGGTTTCAACTTTCTGCGGTTTTTCGTTTTTGAGCTATGCTGTTCACATACACACAGACACACACAGCGACCATTTGCTAAAAACCAATTTTTTGGACTCAGTGGACCTCAAAACGGATATTTCCGGTGAAAACTCGATATCGAAAATATGGCACGATTACAATACTTCCTCTTACTAGGAGTAATAGAAAGTAAAAAAGGGAGGTGCCTTTTTATTCATATAAATAATGAATGGATGAATGAAGTTTCTAATATATTTTAAAACTGTATCGATTAAATAAAGATATTAAATACAGAAAAGCAATGATCTTCAAAATATACCATGAATTAAAAAATATATATATAATGTTAATAAAATTATTTTGAAAATTTAATCGTCCATTAAGTGTTAACATGTAAGAATTAAAATGGAAGAAGTGAAAAGAAAAAAAAAGTTAATAACAGGGGTTGAAAAAGTAATGTAAGTATACGTAAATGGCACGTACTGTACAATTTGTTATGGTACAATACTAAAAGTAGTATATAGCACGAATAACACGGCATAGCTAACAGAGTAATGTTGCACACGTTATGCCGTATTAACTGTAGCCAATAAACATTATCTCCTTCTTTAGAAATTATTATCTTTTGCGATTATTTTATTTCAAAAACTTGGGGGGGGGGATGTAGATATAACTGCGATTAAGGTTTTTTTTGTTTATGCGATAGTAAAAATTTGAGTTTGTAATTAATATTAGTGTTAAAAGAAAATCTAACCGCTTGGTTAGAAATGTTGACCTCCAGTAGTCTATGGAGGACCGGTTTTTTCTTTAAAGATCTTGAATGTTGCTTGAAATATCGGTTGAAGCAGGTTTTTTGTGGATTTTTTGCCACAGGGATGACTTTTAGCAAACGTTGGGTATTACTCGAATGGTCGGTGCCGGGTCTGTACAATTCCATCTTTTGTATAAAAACTATGCACAATATTGTTGATAACTAGAATGGGTTTAAGAAGGAGAGAAATTGGGTTAGAAAGATAAATGAACTAGAAGTAATACTAAACACTTATAATGAGGAAAGTAACACAAACTGCCTGGACTTTTTTACAAGTTATATATAAAAGGGTAGTGAGAAATTTAGAGTGAGTAAAGAGAAAGGTTGTTGACGCGTAGTGACTGCTTGATGAACTGTTGCAAAACTGTCGCAAGAGTCCCCTCCTATGGCTGTATTTAAACAGATTCTCCCACTCTAGTCTGGCCTAAACTAGTGAGTGATCAGTAAATTTTATGTTTCTCTCTCTCTCTCTCTCTCTCTGCTCTTCGGCTCATATTACAATAACTTTAGCAGAATTTAATGATGCTCTTCAGAGCTCTCAGCCTAACAATACGAACTGATATCTCTACATTGACCACATCCACACATTAGCTATCAACGTAGAGCGCCAACGAAGAGATGAACGCCAACGTTGGGAGTTGAAAGTATTCATGTAGGCTTTCTTTAAAACATATTAGGAGTTGGCCAACTCCATTTTCTACTTTTTCTAACTGCTGTTAGAGGAAATATTAAGCTCGTATCAAATTTTCGATCACGAGTTTTCACCGGAAATATATAGTTTTGAGTTGGAATTTAATTTACGTCGCCCCACAGGATTAGTTGATCATCAGAGTTCACGACCAGTATAACATCAGTTACAAATCAGTCGTACATCAGTTATTCATCAGTTACGAGTTATCAGTTAGTTAGACAGCAGTTCACGTCAGTTAAGTTTCACACAAACGCGAGCGCGTCCCCATTCAAGGTTTTAAACACTACTTCTTTAATATTTATTAATCATTTCATAATTCTTATATTCATTTACAATTGTGCATCTTAGTTTATCTATTTCAATACACTATAAATTATTTGTTAAAATATAGTTTATTTTCATAAATCAGTAGTTCGTATTTCGAATAACAACTCTCTAAAACTCTCTAACTAACAACACTTACTCCTCAACTCCCGATACCAAGACATCTGATTCCAATACATCTGGTGGCAGCGGTGGGATCCGATCATTGATTCCAATACACCCAACAAGACAAGAATATATTGATTATCTGAATGGCCGGGACATGTTAAAATTGTATAATTATCATATTAGGGCCTGGAAAATATAGGCAATTTTTGATTGCAGAATATAATGTATAAGCCTCTTCCTGTCGTCAATATTTTTTCCATATTGTTTTCTCTTTCGGTGGTTTTGTTGATATTTTTATTTATTTGAATATTGCTTACAAGTGCATGGACTTTTTGTTTATATGTACGTAATTAAAAAGTATTTGAGGCCCTCCGTACATTTCTGGTGAAAAACTTCAATTTATAAAATTTGACACGATTTGAATACATCTTGTTAAAGTAGTTAGGAAATAGTAAGCCAGGAAATAGTTAAGGAGGCCCAATATTTATTAGTTAGGTAGTTTAAAAAAATAATAATAATAATAATAATAATGAGCGGAACATCTATTAGACATATGGTAACATTCAACCTCGTTAGAATTGGCAGTTCCAGCCTTTGAACTTTGAAATATTGTTAGTGTGATTACAGTAACGCCCCGGGGATCAGACGGTAAGGGTCTCGTAAAACTAGAATTGATTTTAGAAAGAACAGATTATTAATTTTCTTTCGTTTTATTGTTTTCATTTTTATTTATTTACTTGAATGAATAAATCATGACGAAGATTATGTTAAGCAAAGATGTTATTGAGAGATGCTGAGGATTATTATTATTATTATTAATGATATTATTATTATTATTATTATTATTATTATCATTTATATAGGAAGGGACCAAGCCCTACGCTATCCAAAGCCTCACTGGGTCCATATAGCTACCCCAAAAAAAACAACAACAAACCGGGTGTAGAACAAATATCCAGGACAATAGCCTTAAAGGAAAATTGCCTAAGCTCTTCCATAGACATCCTGTTCCGACCAAAGGTCCTGAACCTAATTTCCTCACAACCCAAGCAATCTGTCATAAGATGGATGGGTGTTTCCTCCTCTATCTCACAGACTCTACAAAATGGATCCGGCATGAGCCACATTACATAGAGATGTCTCCTTAAACCACAATGTCCAGTAAGGGATCCAACCAGATGTCTGAGAGAGCTCCGTGAAAAAACACAGCAACGTCTCATAAATAGCCCTGTCCGGACCCCCGATGAGCATTTTGGACTGCCAACAACCAGCTGTGCTCATCCATAAGAATGTTTGCTGTGAAGCTGTTTATGACTGGAAGGCTGACAGACATATGCCTGAAGACACATCAACAGCATACTCGGGACCAATGAAAGGGAGAGAGGCGCCTAATTTGGCAAACCTATCCACCTCCACATTCCCAAAAATTCCAGAGCATGTGGAGTCAGGTTATGCTTGATGTCAAGAGATATCTCCGATTTCAAAGTTCGGTACAAAAAATCCAGCAACAAACTTAAAAAAGAGAGCATGCTTTTAACTTATAAACCATTTTTCAATAGTCTTAAAAGCAGTTCAAGTCATTCGTACTTGCCACTGACTTGTTGGCTCAATGGTAATTGAGTAAAGATGTAGTGATATAATTGGTATTACGTCTTATCACCATAGGATCTGACGGTGCGTTATCTGTCAAAATTCCTCAACCGGAAGTACCACTTTACTAGCGTAAGTCCTATATCAGACTTTATTTTTTTGTTTTTCCAAAGCCAAAAAGAAAATATTCATTTTGTTAATTATCTTAGGACGAAATAATAACTTACTAGTACATATATGTATAAATTAGAGCGATATGACATTTTTTTTAATGTATCAAAGAGCAGGTGGCCGAAGAAACTAAATTATGTTTATAAAACTTGTACATAGGAAGATAAGCTTGTACATAAGAAAAGTCTCAATTTTCTATGGCAAAAGTTTTAAACAGAAATAATAGCTCATTTTCCTGGGTAAATGTTTCAAATAAAAGTGATAAGTGTTGTAGATGGTATATGAATTTTAAAGAAAATTGTTGGATCTCTTTCCGAGCAAATCGCGAACAAGTGGCGGAAATTAACATTTATTAAAGACGTGCACTTCCATCCGGTTGATAGATTGTGCCAGAAATCTTCGTACCAGATACGGTTTAATAATAATCACACTTTACTCTAAACTTGTATTTCCGGTGAAAACTTGTAATTCCTAAAATTTTGATACGATCGTACGTAATACTTCCTTTCTAGGAGTAAGAGAAAATATAAAATTCAATACAGAAGTACACTAAGTAATTGCTGCAAAAAACTACGCTGAATTTCAGGATTAACTTAATACGAATTTATTTTTATTAAAAGTGATTTAAATTGAATCAATATTTTTATAGATAAATATCAGAAATGCAGCCTTATCACAAACAACACACTTTAATAAAAGTTAAAAGAGAAGAATAAAAAAAGTAATAAAAATTCTTAATGTTGATGACTTAAACATATACAAAACACCATTCTTATAATTTTACCTTAAAGAATTCAATTGTTGAATAAAAACTTCTAACACTTTTAAAATAAAACTACTAACACTTTTATGTATAAATACAACTATAAATAAAAAAAAAAATAATCGAAGAAAAAGAATAAAATAAACAGTAGAAGATAATAGAAAAGAAGAGAAAGAGAGGAGAACAGAATAAGGAAAAGAGTATAAAACAAAACAAAACAAAATCTAATAAGTAAAAATAAGAGCTGTCCTTTTACCATGTTCAGTAATTCAGACAAAGATCAAGTAACAGTCCAACTTAGTTCTCTATCTGTACGTATCTTATTTTATAGCGCTCTCATCGCCTTACAAAGAGGACTTCTTCACAACCATACCAACATAAAATAAAATAATAATAATACAAACATAAATAAATAAATAAAGTTTTTGTATCTTTCTTCCATAAAAAGCTTGTTTATAACCAAGTTTTTAACATTTATTTTAACACAAAATATTATAATAATAAATTATATTCCCGCGGCTTATCTTCCTATGTACAAGTTTTACAAACATAAAATTTAGTTTCTTCGGCCACCTGCTCTTTGATACATTAAAAAAAAATGTCATATCGCTCTAATTTATACATATATATATATATATGTACTACGTAAGTTATTATTTCGTCCTGAGATAATTAACAAAATGAAATTATTTTTATCTGGCTTTGGAAAAACAAAAAAGTAAAGTCTGATATAGGACTTACGCTATTAGGATAAATGCCCATAGGACTTACCGCTATTAATATAATTAAAGATAAAATTCTGGAGAAGACCCTATTTAAACGCTTGTATCCAATTCTTTAATCAAAGAAATAATCACTAATTATCAATTTGGCTTTCGAGCCCTTCACTCTAAAACATTCAACAATGCCATCAAGTTGTAGGACACCATTGTATCCTCCCTTGAGCAGAAACAGTATTGCCCGGTGAGCCTTTCTGATGTCATACAAGCGTTTGATCGAATTTGGTATTCGGGCTTGCTATGGTAGCTCAAGGGCGACCTACCTACTTAGCGTTATATATCGACAAACGGCTCACCTGGAAACTTCATACACGACTTCAAAAAAGACAAGACCTCAACAGACGATTTAAACTATTATCATTACTACTCGGCAGACGATCTAAACTATGCCTACAATATAAAAGACTGAATAAACCTAATAATACTCAAAACCTAAGTGGACATACGCTATTGAATTATATGGTTCAATCAAACATTGCAATTCTAGCCGAATCAGTCCTTCCAATCCATTAAATCCTTAGACAAATTGTTAATGCCCCTGTAGGGGTAGTGAACCCCCACCACTCATCCACACTAGCGAGTGAACCCCCACCACGCATCAAAGAGAAAGAGCCCCTCTCGAGAGAGAGGAGAGGAGAGGCCAGTTGGATATATATACGAGAGACAGAGTCAAAAAGATATTCTGTTCACAGTCTTGCACTTGAATTGTACATATCGTTTAGCCACGTCAGTCTGTCTGTTCAGTTCTTGTAGTGTAAAGTATACAGTCCTTGGCAGTCAGTCATATACATATATATCAATTATGATACTATTATAATACTTGTTTACCACTAACAATATTCGCTTAATCTATCTAGCTTTAGCACTTCGAATTCTGTCGACATAATCTGCAGACATTCATCGACCTTCGAAATATTAATTAATTATTTGTGAGCTCTCACCCATATCCCGGCCGTATCCCAGCCCCGGCCGTATCCCAGCTGCACTCCTGCTCGCAAGAAATCGATTTCGTCCACTAGTTATAAATTAATATTAAGTTTACATAAATTAAGCAACGTTTCTATCAAGGCCTTCTTCGTAAAACAAATTTCTTCGTACAACATTATGCATAAATCAAATTTCTTCGCATAACATAAAACAAATTTCTTCGTGCAAATAATGCATAAAACAAATTTAGAAAACAAAGTCATCATTGCACCGTTGATTCAGAAATCAACTAAAACAAATACATTAAATCATTCCACCTTGATTTATAAGACAGCGTATGACAACTCCAACCCTTGTTGGAAGCAAAAAAAAGAAAGTAATTGAATTCGTCTACAAACACAAAACAAACAAAATATATTATTCCACGAATGTATAAATTATAGAATTTATACAACAAAATAAACAAAACAAAATAAATAAAATAAAATAAAAATATAATTAAATAAAATCAAAATCTACAAATATAAAAATTTTAAACATCGACGAATATTGAATTATAAGATTTAAACATACAATCAACAAGCATCAACGAAGATTAATAAAACACTAAATTAAATCATCTTGATTCAAAGGATCTTCCATGGGAAAGGTACATTATCATTTTTTCTATAAATTGCTTTTTTTCCATCATGCATTTGCATACATTATCACTTCTTTGATAAATTCTTTTTTTTCACTTTAACAAATTTATTTTCTTCTTTTTCTAACATTCCCTTCTATTTAATTAATTTGCCTAAACACACACAAATTATTAAGGTTCCTAGAAACAATTGTATATAAATAAATATGTGTGTTTACAGCAAAAAAAAAAAAAATTATATATTTTATTATATCATGTCATATCATCAATCAATTATATAATTTTCTATCAATTATTTTAAGTATGTATTAATTTTTAAATTTTACTCTGCATCTTTTTACATCACATTTGTTTATTAAATATCAGTCATCGACCGGTTCGGGCGTTCGCCCATCTTCAGGATGCGTTTTTCAGACAGTGTACAACACAGACTTTGCACAGAGCAAACTTTGTTTTCACACTCACAACAGAAACAAGTTTGCTCTGTGCAAGTCTGTGTTGTCACACTGTCGGAAAAAACGCATCCTGAAGATGGGCGAATGCCCGAAACCGGTCGATGACCACAAAATGAAGCAGGCTACCACGGAAAATGTCTCTGATATTTCTGATGCTTTCCAACTCTGCGGAAGAAACCACAACAAAAAGTTCCATCTGTCCATCTCTGCTCACCCTAATCCTTTAGTTCGCCAGCTAGGTTTCTCTACCCTTCCAGATAATCCACCCAGACGATTAAAATGTCGCTGGCCTCTAGATTCCCTAATGAGTAAGTGAGTTATAAAGTGTCATATGTGTTTTTGTCATGGAGTTTCATCGCACTGAGTGAGTTCTCCACACAAATGACTCAACTGATTTCTCTTATCCTTCCCCACATTTACATTTTTTATTTTTTTTTTTATTTTAAGGCGAGTCAACATCTATATGGTTACTGGCACAGTGGAGCCTTCCAGTGCACTGCCGTACTCTGGACAGTGTTCTCTCGTCACAGACAATACTGTCCATCACGGACAGTGAGCTGTAAGAGAGGCTCCTAGGAAGAGAAAAAACTAAGAGCAGCACAGCTGTATTCGAACCCGAGACCTCTTGCGTGGAAGTCCAGTGCGCTAACCACCAAGTTAATCCCTTCCCTTGTAAATTACTAATAAATGAAAAAAAAAAAAATATATTTTTTAAAAAACTAATATGAAATACACTTACATTATGAGATTAAAAAAAAAAAATCGAAATGAAAAAATAATAAAAAATTACATATTACCAACTTGATATAGACAGAATATTTTGCTAATATGGTAGTTGTGTGTGTGTGGGTGTGTATGAGAGAGAGAGAGAGTAAAAGAGAGAGAGAGAGAGAGAGTAAGAGAGTAAGAGAGAGAGAGAGAGAGAGAGTGAGAGAGAGAGAGAGTGAGAGGTGAGAAGGTGTGTGAGAGAGTGAGAGGAGAGTATGAGAGAGAGAGAGTAAGAGAGAGAGAGAATGAGAAGTGAGAGAGTAAGAGAGAGAGAGAAGAGAGAGTGAGAGGTAGTAGAAGAGAAGAGAATTTGAGAGTAGAGAGTGAGAGAGTAAGAAAAGAGAGATAGAGTGTAAGATGAGAGAGCGAGAGCGTGTGAGAGAGAGTAAGAGAGAGAGAGAATTTTAAACTTAAAATATTATGTTTTGGCTAGAAGCATTTAGATAACATATAATTTTATTTACGTATATTACTGTACAATTTTATAAATCGATAAAAACTATCGATAAAGTTTTTTTTTTTTTAAACTTTAATGGACCATTAAATATTGGGAATATTTCATATAATTTAGAAATTTTTTAAATAAAAAAAAAAAGGTTTAATATAAGTTTTTAGTTTTCATATAAGCTGTTATAAGAGAAGCTATGATTACAATATTCTAAAAACAACAGTATTGTGATATTATATGAAATGGTGTTTATATCTTAATGTTCTCGTCACTCAATTCTCTTCAAAACTTAAAGAACTTAATAGCATTCTGTATAAAAATCTGGTGTATAACACGCACACATTTTCTCTTAATCCAAAATGTAAATTTTCTAACACTACAATTTGTCAAATAAAAGTTATAGCTCTTTTGTACGTGTAGATAATATTGAAATTTCAAAAAAAAAAAATCGTTTAGACAAGCGTGTTCCAGAAAAATGCAACAAAAAAAACGAACTAAAAACTACTTTCAGTAAAGCGCGTTTCCAGTCATCTGATTTTTCTTCAAACTCAAGATTTCGACAACATATTACATTTTAATTAATTTTATGTAGATGATAGAATTCATATGGGATTTTTTGGGAATGAGGAGATGGATAGGTTTTTTGCCAAATCAGGCGCCTCTCTCTCTTTCATTGGTCCCGAGTCTGCTGTTAGCGTGTCATCTGGCACATGTCTGTCAAGCTTCCAGTCATGGCCAGCTTCACAGCATTCATCTTTATGGATGAGCACAGCTGGTTGTTGGCAGTCCAAAATGCTCATCGGGGGGTCCGGACAGGGCTATTAGTGAGATGTTGCTGCGTCTTTCACGGAGCGCTCTCAGGCATCTGGTTGGATCCTTTACTGGACATTGTGGTTTAAGGAGACATCTATACGTAATGGGGGCTCATGCAGGATCCATTTTGTAGAGTCTGTGAGACAGAGGAGGAAACACTCATCCATCTTATGACAGATTGTCTGGTTCTGAGGAAATTAGGTTCAGGCCCTTTGGTCGGAACAGGATGTCTGTGGAAGAGCTTAGGCTATTTCCCCTTAAGTTTATTGTCCGATTTGTTTGAACTGCGGTGAATCTTAGATGGATTAGACCCGGGTCTGGATATTTGTTCTAGACTCGATTTGTTGTTTTTTGTTTCTTGTGGTTGCTATATGGGCCCAGAGGGGTTTTGGATATAATGTAGTGGAAGTACGAAATGAAAAATAATAGTTTTTAAAAATAATTTATCTAATTTTGTTAATATATTAGACTGTGAATTTAACTTCAAAAAGAGTGTATTTTAGTGACAGGTACTGTAAATTGGGATCATGGCAAATAGAAAAACAAAGGCAAAAATCCCGTTAGGGTAAATCTTTGTACAAGAAAATTCCCCCGCTAGAAAGAGAGAGAAATTCCAAAGAATAGAGAGAGCCATCAGCTTTCAAATAGTTCAGTTCAAAAAAGATAGTCAGACTTCTGCCTTCAAACAATACAGTAGTATTCTGCTTCCAAAGTCAGAACACTTCAGGAATCGCTCTCTTAGTATCAGTGCCAGTTTCACAATAAATTAAATAAGTTTATAATATCAAATAAGTTGTAGTTATTATTTTAACAGATTATATTAAATGTTAACAGTGGCGAATTCTTAATTATTCTTAATACTTCTATCTTTTCCCCAACATACTTACAAGCCCTTCATTTTACAACACCGCTCGTGCTACACAACCAACTACACATCATCACACTATAACATTACATTCGTAACCGTAACCACATCCATCCCCTAGAAGTACCGTTAAATGAATTTTCCCAGAATAATGTTTCAATTCAAATTCAAAGAAAAAGCGTTTAGTGCCGTTTTCGAGAAAATCACAACAACAAAAAATTCAGTAAAGTGGTACTTCCGGTTGATGGATTTTGCCGGAAATCTTCGTGTCTGATGCGGTAGTTACCAAGTTTGAGCTTCCTGCAACTTTTTATTTTAGATATTCTTTTCACACACACACACACACATACATACACATACACAAATACACACACACACACACACACACACACACACACACACACACACTGACGATTTTCTAAAAACCACTTTATTAAAGAATAAAAATAAAAGTGTAAAATAACTAGACTCAGTGTTTAAATAAGTTAAGTGTTGAATGTTGGATAGTTGCGATAGTTCACGATATATCGTGTCTAGAATCGTGTCCAAGTTTGCATATCACGATAGTTTTAAGCCAAACACTCCCCTGATTCAAAGGTCATGTATATTCTAACGTTATTAAAAGTCCACTTTTCTATCAGTAAAAATAGAACACATGGCCTTCTTCACTTGATTGCTTTTTTTTTTCTGTTTTAGATTTCAGATTTATTTTTATCAATAGCTTAAAAATTATAATGGAAGACAAAATGATGGAAACACTATTAACAGGTGTTTGTGATCCAATTAATTTTTACTTTCTCTTACTCCTAGTAAGAGGAAGTATTGTAATCGTGTCAAATTTTCGATATCAAGTTTTCACCGGAAATATCCATTTTAAGGTCTCTGAGTCCAAAAAAGTGGTTTTTAGCAAATGGTCTGCGTGTGTGTCTCTCGCACACTCTCTCTCTCTTGCACACACACACTCTCTCTCTCTTGCACATTCTCTCTCTCTCTCACTCTCTCTCTCTCTGTTTGTGTGTGTGTGTGTGTATGTATGTGAAGAGCATAGCTCAAAAACGAGAAACCGTAGAAATTTGAAGCTTGATATTCCGTTTAGATATCACCATGGGATCTGACAGTACGTTATCTGTCAAAATTCTTCAACCGGAAGTACCACATTAATAGATTTTTTTTTTTTTTTTTAGTTTTTGCGATTTTCTTCAAACTTGGTATATCAACTACATATACAAAGAGCTACAACTTTTATTTGAAACATTTCTCCAGGAAAATTCATTTAAGGGCACTTTTGCGGGAGAGTTGGGGTTAGGTTTTTATTTAAAGTGCTATTTCAGTTTATTACAAGTTATATCATCTAAATAATGTTAATTAGAATTATATATGTTGTTGAGATTCCGAGTTTGAAACAAATCGAATCGCGTGCGTTTACTTTTTTTACCACTTTACTAAATAATTTTTTAACTTTTTTGCGATTTTCTTAAAAATGGCTCCAATGATTTTCTTGAAATTTCCCATATAAACTATACATACAAAGATCTACAACTTTTATTTGAAACATTTCTGTGGGAAAATTCATTTAAGGGCACTTTTAGGGGAAGGGTGACGTTATGTTTTCGTCTAAAATGCTGTCATAGTTGTTAAAAGTATAATTGGATGATAGATTATACAATTCTATCATCCAAACAAAATTATTTATAGAAATAAATAGATGGCCAAAAGTCCAAGTTTCAAAGAAAATGAGTAAACCGGAAGCGCGCTTTTACTGAACAGTTTTTTCAGTTTTTGACGAATTTCATTAAATTTGGTATAGAAACTATAAAATTTGTCAATTATAATTTTGAGAACTGGAGTAAGAGAAAGTTGTGTGAGTGTTTCACACCAGATTTTTTTTTTTTTTTTTTTTTTTTTTACTTCGTAACGTTCACCTATATTCATTCGCTCATCTTCTGTTTTGACAACACAATTATAATACAGCTAATTGAGGCAAATTAAAATTGTATAAAACCAATAATAAGACATTAGAGATCTGATGTGGACAAATCATACGACCTTTTTTTTATTAACATACAATTCTTGCAATACTAATTAACAAATTTTTCTTCAGACTTGGCATTTTTATTAAAACGGATGGACCCCATAGTGGGATTGTAGGGATATGAATTTAAGGGGTTTTTAAATAGTCATAACTACATGTTATGGCCGCGCACCAGCCTCCAGTGCAACCAGTGAAACTGTCATTAACTCAGTTTAATGTTTTACGTAACCTAACTTAAAAGACCCCTGAAATCTGCTAATATCAATTTTTGGGGGGGGCAAAACAAGGTACAAAAAAATAAAAGTGCTGTTAGCTTTCAAAGTTTATGGAAAAATAATTGGTGCATGTTTTCGAAACAATTCACAAATCTATGCTGCAAAGGCGCACTTGCGGTTAAACGGATTTTCACCAGACTTGGCATTATAGCGATGTTTTGCGACAGAGAAGTTAAAGAATGGATGAAAAGGAAATCAGAGAAACACTAGAGGGAGCACTGGATTTTTCTCTCCCTAAATAGGGTTCTGGTAGCTGTATTGAATGGGCACACTTGAAAACCCAGTCATTTACACAAAATACGCAGGACATCTAAGTTCATTATGTTAGAATTGGGGTGATTAAGTCAAAGTAAACGGTGTATTGCTAACTAGGTCAGGTTCAAAATATTTGGGAAAGCAAAATTCTCAAGGCAATGCTTGGGGTGGGGAGGGAAGTTGAAGATCAAGGATATCCCAAGATATTGTTGTAGTCAGTCCGGTAGATTGCTGGGGGAGGCTTATTAGGAGTGACTTTTTTGTGGAGGGATAAGAGTCATTTGGACCCCCATCTTCGGGCATTTATTACTAATGATAATGATGATAATGATAATAATAATAATAATAATAATAATAATAATAATAATAATAATAATAATAATAATAATAATAATAATAATAATAATAATAATGATGATGATAGCAATGTTTAATGACGTCAATATTAATATTTTATAGATTGTTTAGGGTTTAGATTAGATTAACAAAAAGGTGGCATAAGTCTCATTGTACCGCCACCTATACACTAGGACGTAGATTGTAGATTGCTGTAGGGGATTATTGCACTACGACCTAAAAGATCTACTGCGCTCTCCGGAGCCTTCTTACTGCACTGCCGGCCTCCAAGCAGTGTTCTCTAGCTATAGACAACACAGTCTATAGGCTCTCAGTGAGTTGTAGAGCCTCCTAGGAAGTGAAAATCTAAGGGCAGCATGCTGGATTCAAACCCGGGACCTCAGCTTTGCTATATCACTGAGCTAATCCCTTCCTTCTCCCTAGGGATGGAGACCCTAGTTTGTGTACTGTGTTTGTCCTTGTCTGTAAAGTGTAGAGTGTATGTAGTTTAAGTGTATTGTATACTATTCTGACGAAATGCATGGAGTACTGAGCTGTAGTAGGTAACCCGTGGTGTCGCTACTCCCCAAGTAACTGCATGGAACAGATGCTCCCGGCGGGCTTCGAGGTTGCTGCATTCCCAACTGAAGGAACATTGCTTTCAACAGGCCGGCACACTCACAAAGAATGTGTACCGGGGTTTCTTCCTCGGCCTTACAGAATCGGCACAACGCGTCGTCTGCAAGTAGTTGTAGCTGGAGTATGTGCCTATTCAGACTGCAAGCTTCGTTAGTAAACCTACTATTATCCTTATATCGTTTCGACTCTGGTTCAGTATGTCCCTAGTAAATTTAGGCAAGTGTTTCATAATAAAAAGTTATTTTGCCTGCCTCTGTTCTCTCGTTGCCCAAATGTCAACCTAAATCAACCTAAATCTCGGCACCCAAGCGAATGTCAGCTTATTCCGACACTCACCTCGGTTAGAGCATTTTAGCGGTTGAAGCACTCCCAAATCTCTTCATAAACCCTCGTTGATTAGGGTTTCAAATAAAAGTGATAGATCTTTATGTGTGTAATTAACAATACGAAGTTTAAACGTTTTTTGATTCACAAACACACACACACACACACACGCTCTCATACATATTTAAAGTACAAACTAATGTTGAAACTTGGAAATACTTACAGTAATACTTACAACAGTAAGAAAAGTAAAAAAAAAAACACAAAAAAATGAACCGTTAAGTAACCTTATGTTCCCAAACATAGAACGGAAACGTATTACCTAATTGAAAATATTTATAATATAATGATCAGTATTAAACTATTATAGTCGATAGAGGATTATAGTTATTGATATAAAATAGAAGCCATAGCAGAATAACACTCTTACTAAATATTCAAAAGACTCTATTTAGAAAACAAAATAATATTAAATAGATATAAATAAGTATATATGTTATGTATTATATTCACTAATTATGAATGTCTTTCTTATATAGATAAGTTATAGCGAGTTGGAGGCGGGGGGTGGGGTGGAGAAAGACAAGATGTCATTGTTAAAACTAATTATTTTAAATTATATATCTTTATAATATTGAAAATAACCAGTTTTAAATTTTTATTATTATTACGCTCCAGTATTTTTAGGGCGTGGTGTTGTTGTCACGACAACAGTAACAACAACATCAACATCTACAAACAACAGTACCTCTATTTTGTTAACAACACATGCCAACAACATATAACAATATTCCTAATTGTGTAGCGCCTTTTGATTTACTACTTCCGTCACTACGCTACTATCTTAGCTAGAGCGTTCAATATTCTTTCTTTTCAGTTCTGTTATTTCCTATTATTCAGTTATTTAACTAAACACAACACGATTGGCTTTTTTTTTCTGTTGTTTTATTTAAATTAGAGAGACACTTTAAATAAAAGAGATTTCTTTGACATTCAGTAGGTTTTTACTTTAAATATTTCTTAATAGATTACTTCTGTGTTTTTTTATACGTAACACACTTCTTTTTAGAAAGTAAGTTTTATTTTGCCTTTAATTTGGAATTTTCATCATAATTAAATTGTTTGCAACATTTATATTAATTTAATCTTTTCTCGTCAGAGTTTAATTTAATTTAACACTTTATATTTTTGCATATGATTCCGTGCCTAGGAAAATAGGAGAACCATTGATTTCTGCTATTCGAAAAATATACCAGGGGAACATGCTCCAGATAAAAGTAGGTCCCACTCTCTCGAATAAATTCACTTCTTCCAAATGTCATCTACAGGGATGTGCTCTATCACCCACACTTTTTAAAATATACTTAAATGTCGCTCTCTCGGAACGGAAAAGGAAATGTTTAAAAATGTGTATTAAAATCAGCAAAGTTGTGTACACAAGTATTCTATTATTTGCGTATGATCAAGTGATCTTGGCCCAAGATAGAGAGAACATTGTATATATGTTCAGAAAATTAAAGGAAGAGTATGGAAAGTGGGGGGAGTCTAAAGATAAATATGGAAAAAACAGAGCAGGTAGCCACATCAGAAGGGGGACCCAGTAATAGCAGATGATGTTCAAATTAGAACAATCAACTATTTCAAGTATCTGGGATCAATAATAGATGATAGTGGCACCTATGTTAATGATGTGCTGTAAAGAATTGGACAGTCCAGGAAAGTCACAGCCATGCTCAATCCAGTTCTGTGGAGTACCGAAATCCTTCCTAGTACGGAAAAAAACATATTTTTAAAGCAATATTCCAAGCTATAGCAACATACGGGGCGCAGACGTGGACTATAACAAAGCATTACAAGGAGAAACTGCTAACAGCCGAAATGGATTTTTGGAGACGGTCTGCTAGAAAATCGAGGAGGGAAAAGTGAAGAATTCTGAAATTAGAAAGATTTTAGGAATAAAGGAAAACCTCCTCTAGGCCAATAGAGAAGCAGAGGCTCCAATGGTTTGGCCACGTAAAAAGAATGGAAAAAAGAAGATTGCGGAAAGAGGTTTTACAATGGGAGGTAAAAGGGAACAGAAAAAGGGGAAGACCTAGAAGAAAATGGATGGATGAGGTCAACGAGAGCATGGCTGGATATGGATTGACAGAGAAGACGCCTTGGATCGAGAAGAGTGGAAAAAGCAATATGGTGCGAGGTAGAAATGCTCTGATAAAGCCGAGTAGGCTTGGATAACCACTTTTAGCGGAGAAATCCAAAAAAAAAAAAAAAATGAAAACAAGAATTTGTTGGCTTATCGACCAATTCAAGGTAAAAAACATAAAACAAAAAAACTAATTTTGTAATTGTTTTTTAATAATTAACAAGTTCGACGTTTCGACAAACTTTGCTTGCCTTCTTCAGGAACAATAAAAAAAAAAAAAAAAAATTATAACACAAAACACAAACAAAAAACATAGGTGTGATTACTGTGGGACTGCTAAGTCTGTAATGAAAGGGTGTATGTTGTAATGCTGAAAGCCAAGAGAAGGGGGGACCGTTATGTATGGTTCGTTATGTATGTACCGTTATGTGTGGAGAAAGTTATGTATGGAGTGGGGGTAGAAATTACTTTTTTCCCCCTCAGGATTTCTCCCTTAAAAAATCCTGAGGGGAAATAAAATATGTAATTTCTACTCCCAATCCATACATAACTTTCTATACACATAACGGTAGATACATAACGGACCATACATAACGGTCCCCCCTTCTCTTGGCTTTCAGCATTCCAACATACACCCTTTCATTACAGACTTAGCAGTCCCACAGTAATCACACCTATGTATTTTGTTTTTTGTTTCTGTTTTGTGTTATAATTTTTCTCTTTTTTTTTATATTGTTCCTGAAGAAGGCAAACAGTGTTTGTCGAAACGTCGAACTTGTTAAATTATTTAAAAAAAAAATTACAAAATTACTTTTTTTGTTTTTTACCTTGAATTGGTCGATAAGCCAACAAATTCTTGTTTCCATCTTACAACTAACGACCAACAAAAAAAAGCATCTGATTAAAAAAAAAAAAAAAAATTTGTTTGCACTAGATATGATAAATTGGATCAAAACAGTAGTTAGCTACTTAATATCTCATAATTACTGACCCAATTTGTTTCAGCAAAATAACTTAAATGAAAATTTCCCAGAAGAATCTAATTAATTTGTCAGCAGATTAGAAACAGAACACGGTATTTGTTTACAATTTCCGGAGCCAGAAAAGTAATAACTTCCTATAACTGGGCTTAACTGGATTCTCCAAGAATATAATAATTGAGTTTTCACGAAAAAAATACGTTTCGAGGTTCCTCGAGAGTGAAAAACAAAATTTTATTAGCCAATGTCCTCTATGTGTGTGTGTGTGTGTGTGTGTGTGTGTGTGTGTGTGTGTGTGTGTGTGTGTGTGTGTGTGTATTTGAACTTTAATAAAACAGTTTCCGGAATAGGACAGAATAGGTTTTTAAGATTTTTTGAAAATTTCTCAAAAAAACGGCTATTTGAGTTAATTATACAGATATAAATGTACCTATTTATTTGAAACTTCCCCCCCTCAAAAAAAATTTGAATATTTGTGCGCAGTTTGTAGCATTAAATTTCAAATTTTATATGCAGTCGGTTCAAATGTTTTTTGGTGTGCTCTAGTGGGCCATAATATATGTAATCAGTTGTCTATCTGGTACCAAAGGTTAATTGGTAGATACTTACCTCAAAACTGGCCCCATATTCATATTAAGACAAATATTTGAGTATAAACCAAATTTTTTTTACATTTTACGTATAATTGTTTTAATAGGTTTTAGAAGGAGAGAAATTAGTGAGGAAAGGTCTTTGAGAAATAAGCTAGAATGAATGCTAAACACTGTATAATAAAATAGGGACACAAATCTGCCAATATTTTATATGTAAATAGAAATTAGGTAGCGAGAGATTTAGACTGAGTAAAGAGAATGGGAAGTAGTTGGTTGCTGACGCGTTGTAACTGCTGTATAAACTGTTCTGAAGACTGTCCCTTTGTGGCTATATATATACAGAGTCTCCCACTCTAGTCTGGCCTATGTAGTGAGTGAGATTCTCAATTTTGTATCCCTCTCTTCGGATCCTATTATAATTGGTGAAAAATCCAATTTTGAAAGTTTAATACGATCATTTTCTAACAGAGTAAGAAAGTGAAAAAACAACGGGCAGAAGTCAATCGATTCATAATCACAGTTTTAATAAAATATATTACTTAAAAGCATAAAAGTGGAATTAATTAATACAAAGTAATAAAACAAAAACCAAAACAAAAAAAAATAGAAAAGAAATTTGAATAAACAAGAATGTTCAAGATATTCCAAACTCCTCTATTGCTCTAGATTAGTTTATTTTAGTCTTTATGAAGATCACGAAAGCATGAGGAAGTTCCGGAGGTCCAGCTATGTTTTTTGGTCTACCTCCAGCCTCTATCACCTCTTTGACCAGTAACATAATTACTTTTACAAGTTCATATTTATTAAAATTGATAGCAGAGAATGTTTATCTTTGCCTCTGGATAAAGTAATTAAATTTAAATGTATTCATATATATATATATAAGTTATGATTAATAAACTACCTAATTTAGTTTTAAAATTGTTACACCAGAATGATTAAGACATATTCCCCGTGTTCACTGCACCGCCTCCACATCCAATCACACTCGATCATTCATTCAATCTTCTAACCAACAATCCCGCTTTATATATATATATATAAAAAAGGAAGTTTATATTACTTATTAAAAACTGTTATATTCATGGCTAGTTGATTGAAAATTGTTTATTTATGAAATTGATTATTATTAAATATAAATATCACACACACACACACACACACACACACACACACACACACACACTCGCTAGAAGAGATAGAACTCTTAAGCAATCTTCTAATTATATTCAGTGGCTCACCGAACGCCTTTCAAATCATTAATATTACGCCTTCAATTTCAAGATGTATTTAAAAATCTTTTTCCAAAAATCTTTGATAACTAGACGTAAACTTTTCATTTTATTTTCTTTTTATTGATTCAAAACTTTCCTCTAAATGAATTTATTGAAAATTGTAATGAAACTTTAATTGGTATTCCTTTGATATCTGCAGTAATCGGCTCATTGATAGTCTGCCCAGATTTGCGAACAACAGCATTGATCTCACTTTTCCAATGGATACCAAGCCAAGTGAGGATTGCGCGCAACGGTAAGCTTGACTCACTTGCCAAACAAGGAATACAAATTTTGCAGTCATTAGTAGAACAGCTATTTTTTTTAACATAACGTCTTATAGAGAATACATTCAACTATCCCTTGAGGTGCCTTCTACAGGGCTACCAACTGTATGAAAGGCATAGGCAAAGTATGTGATGTTTTCATCCCCTCTGAGCTAAGGTCAGTCAAAGTGATCGGACATGATTGGATTACCTATGCCATATTGGTGGGGGTAATGGGAACCGAATCATTAAAGATTCATAAGATCTGAAGAGCGAAGCAGCAGAAATAAAATAAATCAAAAGTTAGTTACTCCCCACCAAGGCCAGGCTAGTTAGGGAGAGTTCGATTCATATATATAGAGCGACAGCAGAACAGTCAGCACAGTATTAGACAGTACATCCAGTCAGACAAGCCACCTATCTACTTACTTCTAATAACTCAGCCAGTCTGTCTCTTTATTGTTCACTGAAAGTCCTTGCAGTTTGTGTTTTATTCATTATACAGTGTTCAGCATATCATCTAGTTCATTTCTCATTCCTATATTCAATTCTCTCTCCTTCTCTCACTTCCGTTATAGTGGCTCCAGCTCAGACGTGGTTCTCTATTGCCACGGCGGTAAAATGGATGCTGACCACCTTTAGATTATGCTCTTCTAAAAGAAGGTCGTTTTATAAAGATTAGATTCTCCCATTCATGTAAAGTGATGGCAATTAAACATTTACGAAGAATTGATATGGAAAGAATTACTCGATTTATTATAACTATGTAAATTGCCGTAAGAGAAAGTTGTGTGAGTGTTTCACACCTGAATTTTTGGTTAAATAAAATGAATGCCACAAAATTGGGAAATAGAATAATTGTATTTTTTATTACTAATGAGGAGAGATCAAAGTCCCTTATTGAATTAAGGAGAGCCCTATATCAAAAATCCATTCCAGGTTTGGTCCATCTAAGATCGCATATTCAATCAAACCGTTCCTTCTCTAACTCCCAAACTTACAAAAAAAGTTCTTGCATAACCTTCATTTCATAGAGAAGTCTCCTCAAACCACAATACACTGAAGGGATATCTAACTGGGGCCTTAGAAAGGTCCTTTTAAGACGTAGTACTATTATACCCAGTAAGCTTATTTATAGGAAATATTATGAAGCTGTTTATACTATAGATACGTAATCTGATGAAAGACCGGAAGATGGCTCAACTGAAAGAGGTTAAGCACCAAATTTAGCCCACATTACCAAAGAATCCTCCACATTATCAAAGACTCGCATACGACGGTATCTAGACTAGAAGCGTATACCATTTTGGAGGAAGTTAGGTTCTCCAGTTTTCTAGAGCATTCCTTGGATTTGAAATAATTCGAATAAAACATATATATACACACACACACACACACACACACACACACACATACACACATACAGAGTTTAAAATCGTCAGTACGGTGCTAATTAAAATTTGTAATCTAAGTTTGTTTTTTTTATTAAATAATTTTCTTGAAGTCTGCAATCGAATAGTACTATAAAAGGATGTAATGAATTCGATGTTGGTCTGAAAATATCACTTTTTGCCATCTCTCATCCGCCGGATCAACTACATTCATTAGACACAATCTAATCAAACTCAGCCTACAGCTCAGGTTCTTACACTCTTCCAGACTCTGCACATTCTCTAACCTCTGTACCGTCAAGTATATTAGCTTTCTTAAATATAATATACAATAATTAGATAAACAAGACAATTAAGAAGATAATAGAGATATAATAGTGGGATAATTAGTGGGAAGATGAAGTGAATACAACTTTAAATATATATATATAATTAAAGCAAAGCAGATATGCCACACGTCACATTTCTATTGAATCAGTTAGTATATATCTGATAAAGGTATGAATAGTGAATACATATAACATTGGAATGGTTTTTAAGTCATTAGTAATACTTGCAGATAACTATAAAGACATTTCTCATTATCATTTGTATCCTAAGTCGAATATAGTGTCACATATTAAAAAGGAATTGATTATTAGATATGAATTTAACGAATATATATATTAATTAAATTAGCTCTTTTTGTTTTTTAACTGTAGATTAATTTAGACAAAAAAAAATAACAATCCACCGTCTAGCGTAGAGCTTCTCGAAATGAGATGTAAGCTTCAGGGGAGATGTATACAGACAAGATAATAATACAATGCTACTGCATGGAATCCATTAAATAACGAAATATGAAAACAGAAAACTGAAATAGAATTTGTATGAAGAATTAACAGTTCTTAATTCAGAAAAGTTTTTGGGGGAAGGAGAGTGTATGATTTCCTCAAAAAAAGTAATTTTATTAAATTTAGATCCACCAATTGATATAAAATTGAAGATAAGTAAACATTTAGTAACAATAATTATTAGTTTGAAGAAAATTGGTCAGTTATAATTCTGTCAAAACTGCAGTAAGAGAGAATGTCGTGTGAGGGTTTCACACCAGATATTTTACACACTAAAACATAGAAACGTTGCACTTCCGGTTTGAACGTATTTGTACCAAAACTTTCCTGTCGGATCTCCGTGTGGTGTTGTACCTAAAAGAAATGTCAACTTCAAGCTGCCAGAAATTTTTTTTTGTTTACAACAATATTTTGTTCGTAAACGTTCGTAAAAGAAAACAAAAAATCTGGTGTGATGATACACACACACACACAACTTTCCCATACTCCAGTTTTCAAAATTGTGATTGACAAAATTTTACAGTTAATATATCAGACTAGCTAAAACCCGACCACGCTTAGCTGTGGCTCAGTCTGATTTTAATTATTAGCGAAGTAAACAGAAATATAATAGTTAACATAGATTCAGCAAGAAAACACATCATTCAATTTAATACCCTAATTTTGTGTTGCTGTGAACTGAAAGGAAAGAAAGAAAAAATGTTTTTAACTGAAAGAATGTTTTTAAGAGCTGAATGCGTTGTCCTACCTCCTTCCATCAACATAGCAGCATTACCTGAAGAAGCAAGTGCTAACGCAATATGGCCATTTGAACGGATTTCGGCCAGGATTAAGGAAATTACGGACGTTTTTCCACTTCCACCTGGAGCGTCCAAAAAGTAAATCCAGCGGATTGGTTGGTCATAGCTTGTATGATGGAATCAAATGCTATCTTTTGTTCTTGAAGGAGTTTCAGTATATTTTCTTGGACGAATAGCTGTAAGTAAGTCATTTCTGATGTATGATTGCTCTCTGAGCAGTTCTCTCTCAAATGTTGCATTGATCGACCTATTCGGTAAATGTTACTCTCAATAGTGCCAATAAGTTGCCACACATTGCAAGACAAAGATCCTCAATGAAGATTAGCGCTTCATTGTATATTTCTTCCGTGAAATCCAAGCCATGATTGCGTTTCTTGACGTATTCTCCGCAGAACATCTTTGGTGGAGAGCGCCCCACGATCGCAACGCGTCTGCGTCTGTCTATTTCTGCCAAACTCACGAAACGCTCGGAATTTCCCGTTTCCATGGAAACTTCGGAATAAAAATTATATATAAACACACTTATATAGAAATGTAACGTTGTGTAAAAATTTCAAGTCAATCCATTGACTACTTTTCGAGTTTTGCGGCCAGCTGAACATAGGGATGCTGAATTTTTATATAAATAGAATCTTTTATAAAATTCATCGGGTTATTATTTTATGGAGAAAATTGCCAAAAATTGAAAAAATACTTCTTAGTAAAAACTCACTTGTGGACATCCGATTTTTTTTTTTTTTATTTCAAACTCGAAATTTCAACAACATATATAATTTCAACAATTTTAATTAATATTATTTAGATGATAAAAGTGTGTAATAAACTGAAATAGCACTTTAGAAAAAACCATAACCCCAACTCTCCCCCTAAAAGTAGCCTTAAATGAATTTTCCCAGAGAAATGTTCCAAATAAAAAAGTATGTGTAGCTCTTTGTCTGCGTAGTTGATCTTAACGAGCCATTTTTTTTTAGAAAGTCGCAAAACTAGTAAAGTGGTACTTCCGGTTGAGGAATTTTGACAGATAACGTACTGTCGGACCCTATGCTATTAACTAAACGGAATATCAAGTTTTAACTTTCTACGGTTTTTCATTTTTGAGCTATGCTGTTTACATATTTACATACATACATACATACACAAAGAGACCATTTTCTAAAAACCACTTTTTTGGTCGCAGGGAACCTCAAAACGGTTACTTCCGATGAAAACTTGATATAGAAAATTTGACACGATTACTATACTTCCTCTCTTACTAGGAATAAGAGAAAGTAAAAAAAAAAATGGCACTCGTACTAAACGAGAATAAGAAGAATCATTGAACTAGTATGATAATGTTTTAAACATTAATATAGAATTAAATCAGAAGTTTTAGAAAATTTTATTAAAAATAAATGTTTATTTATAATAAAGATGAGAAAGAGAAAGTAATTGGTGTAAATTTATTTAAGAATTAAAAGGAAAAGTTGAAGTGGAAGAAGGCTTCTTTTTTTTTAAGTGGATGGGCAAATGGATGGTTTGATAGTATTCAGTAGATGGTGAGGTGACAGCTGTCAGTTGGTATGTTTCTGGCCACCAGACTGCACACAAACATCGCAACAACAACAACAACAAAAACAGCCAGCAACAACAACAACAGCAGCAGCAGCAGGTTTAGCAGTTGTACAAACAACAAATAATACAACACGATTACATGTTTCCTTACATCACTAACTTGTCACATTCAATGTAACATAATTAACAATAATAATATTATTATTATCATCTTTATTATCTATTATCACTTTTATAATAATATTTCCGTTGTCATTATTATTTTCATTTGTTATATTTATCTTTTTTTATATTGTTATTTTTATTTATAAGGACAATCGTTCTATATTATAAATTTTATTCTTTAATTGATATCAATTCAATATAAAATAATGTATGAAAAGTATGACAATCAAGAAGGGTATTGTATCTATATATTATGGAAACACCTGTATATCTACTTTGTTAATAATTTATTAATGAGGAAATTAAACAAAATTTATTCAGTCTTGTTATCTTGTCATTCATTATATGGATGGCATCTCTAGTTATTTAGAAAAAAAATAATAATAAAATTAAAAAGTTGAAGTGGAACACCGAAGGAAATAGAAACTCCCAGCTTCCTTTCAAAGAAGATTAAGAGACAAGAAATAAAAAATTTAATGTGAACAACTCAATAGGACTTTCTCTTAACTTAAGACAATTGCATAATTCTAGGAACTTTTATCAAATATCTAGTTGCCTTTGATATTATATAGATGGCAGTAGTAAATATATTATCTTAAAATAGCACTGGTCAGAACAGTAAAACTTAGGTTGAATAACGTTTAGACTTACTTAAACATTGTTTGTATTATGCGCGAATAATTAACACTGCAAGGATTGCACTGTGATATTTTAAAATAAGAATTTGGTAACGTGAGAAAAGAGTGACAGACTGACTGGCAGAGTGACGATATGAGAATGAAGAACGTTGACGGTTGACGGTTACTCAATTATTTTTTTTTTTTTAGTGAGAGTCAGGGACTCTTTTTTATTCAGGCAACTGGACTAATCCCTACTCTCTTTAACTTTCTGGCTCCCAGTACCTAGATGCGCTCCTTAGTTTGATGGAGCAATGCAATAAACTTAAGGTGGGGAGTGATTAGTTCACTGATTCGATCCATTACATAACTAGCCTAGTATCCTTTTAAAATCGATATTCTTGGCAAAAATGTTTCAAATAAAAGTGATAGGCCTACATATCAAGGAAGTTAGCAGCATAACAAGCTTAAAGAAAATTGTCAGTCTTGTTCGAGAAAAATGCAAAAACTGAAAAATCCAATCAGTAAGGTAACTAATACTATATCAAATTGTAGCAATTGTTTGGCCGTTAGAAATGATCAGATGTATCTCTATTAGTTGGCTTATCAGCCAGGAAGTATCCAAGAAAACACCAAATAAATTTTTAAGTGTTTTTTTATTTGATACCCGACGTTTCGGCAAACATTGTTTACCTTTTTCTGTGGCTATTTTAGAGTGAGAGAAGTTTGGAAGTCTTGTCACAACATGTTTAATTATGGCTGTAGTTATGCTAGTAGTAGTAGATTATGCTGTAGTTATCTTTAGCTACTTCTCTCACTATAATAAGATAGCCTCTGAAAAGGGTAAACAATGTTTGCCAAAACGTCGGGTATCAAATAAAAAAAACACTTAAAAATTATTTGGTGTTTTGTTGGATACTTCCTGGCCGATAAACCAACTAATAGATACGTCTGGTAACTAATACTTTTAGAAAAGGAATTTCGATCTGCCAAGCCCTTTTGGTGATCCGGCCAAACTTAACATCTCTAGTTTGAACTTCCTCAGAATTTTCCTAAGATGATTCTTAGCTATTAGTAATCTTCAATGATATTCCTATGATTTCTTTTTAGGCTCACATTAGGCTTATCTCAGATGGGGGGGAGGCATGGTTTTTGCATTCTCATTGTCTTAAAACATTGTGATCGTAAAAAATGTCGATTTCTAGATTTTTAAAATAACAGACATAACGATTTTAGGCATTTTTGTCTTTAGAAAAGGTGATTTTTGTGCATTCCATCCATCCGACAGCAATAGTTGGAAACGGCAATCATGATTTTGATTATACGTATTTACTCCATGTATAGTCCTCAGAGTGATTCGTAACGAAATATCGAAACAGTAGAGTGAGTCGATTTCAAGAGAAATTTGGCATGTAGATCCTGATGGTCTATAATTAGTAGCACAATTCAACTTTTTGTATTTTACATCAACCACTGCTTTGATTAAAGAAATATGGTATTTAATTATGGAAAAATCGATAAGCGATTTGTAAGGTTCCACATTTAAAATTACTAAAAAAAAAAGAAATAGTGCGCACGATGTTTTGCAAAAACCTTAAAAAGCAACAACTTCATAGTAAATTAGAGAGGTCTGTTGGTAGAATATTTACATCACGTACACACACACACACACACACTCACATATTTTTACTTTCTCTTATTCCTGGTAATTAGGAAGTATTGTGATTACGTGTTTTCAAATTGTTGATATCGTGTTTTTTTTTTCACCGGAGGTACAAGTTTTGTGGTTTCAGGTATCCGAAAAAGTGGTTTCTAACCATAAGTTATCTGTAAAAATTCCTTAACAGGAAGTACCACTTCACTTAATGGATTTTTCAATTTTCTGCGATTTACTCTATAAATTCAGTGATGGATTCCATTAAATTTTATTATACTAACAATAAATACAAAGATTTATCTCTTTTGTTTGACAACTTTTGCTTTCCTCTAAAAAAAAGTCATTTTTTTAAATACTTTTCAAATCGTCAGGCCTTAAAATTATAATAAGATGTTTATACGGCAATGGCCAGAGGAGTTTTAAAAAAAAAAAAATTCTTTGTTGCTTGTAATAAGGATCCGAAGAGAGGGATCCATAGCAGAGAGAGAGAGAGAGAGAGAGAGACAGGATTACTCTCTAGTTTAGGCTAGACTAGAGTGGGAGAAACTGTTTAAATACAGCTACGGGGTAGTCTTCCGAGTCTTGCAGCAGAGTTCATACAGCAGTCACAACGCGTCAACAACCTTTTGGAAAAAAAAATTCAGAGGTCTAGACTCTGAGCGTGGATAATAGAAACGCATTTTAAATCGTGCAGTATCCTTTAAAAAAAATTTTTTTTTTTCTTTTTTTTGAGAATTTTGTAAATATAATGGGTTTGAGAAGGAGAGAAATTGGGTATAAATGAACTAGATATAAAGCTGAACACCGTATAATAGAAAAGTAGCACAAACTGGCTGGACTTTACACTAAAATATAAAAAAAATGGTAGTGAGAGGTAAAGAGGAAGGTTGTTGAGCGTTGTGACTGTTGTATGAACCCTGCTGCAAGACTCTCGGAATACTCCCCACCTATCGTTAACACAGCTGCACTTAAACAGATTCTCCCACTCTAGTCTAGTCTAGAGAGTGCCCTTTGGTGGGTGCCGGCGCATGTTGGCATTGAAGGGAATGAGATGGCCTACGCCGTGGCCAAGATAGGCGCTACGACCCCGCTCCAAGGGGCCGGAACTTTTTTGTGGGGTCAGCGACCAGTTTCTGTTGGAGGAACTTAGGAAGGAGGAGGAGACGAGGAAATATCAACTCTGGTACTCCCTCCCCGGTAAGCGGCAGGCCAAGATCTGTTTGGGAAATTATAACCAACGGAGATCGGAGGCCTGCATCGCATTCTGCAAGAACAAGCTCAGCGTTCTCACGGGTTTCCTCACGGGGCATTGCCGACTTAGAGGACAACACTTGGTGAAGCTGGGTTTGGAAAGTGACCGCTCATGCAGATTCTGTGGGGAGCTGGAGGAAACTCCATTACATCTCCTAACAGACGGCGAGGCTGCCACTCAGAGAAGATTCAAGAACCTGGATAGCTACCACGTGGAGGAGGGGGATATACCCTCTCTAGAGCCTGTCAGGGTACTGGGATTCCTCAGGGATCCCATCCTGATGGAGCTTTTGTAGAACGGATGTTCAGCTGGGACATCTGCTCGGGTGCTGTGGGCAAGTCTGCGGCACCCAGGGGGCACAGCACAATAGCCCGGAAAAGGTCGCAGTGCATTGGCCCCTCCTTCAAAAAAAAAAAAAACAGAGAGTGATGCTGTCACATTTTATGTCTCTCTCTCTCTATTATAAGATTGAATAATATTAGTCAATTAAAAGTATGTCAATTAGTATAATAAGTTTATTTCTTGTTTGCTATACTTATAAATTTCATAATTTCTCTCTCCAAAAATCCCAACCTAAATTGTAAAAGTTTACCAATTTTCACACAGATCTAACAGAACTGGCAACCCATTTCATATCTACAGAACCATGTTCACCATTCCATATAAAATAGTTTGAGACCTAACGTTCCATATATAGTAATAATATGATGACATGTCAAAGAAGATTTGCTGGCTGCTGTTCTTGTCACTATTGGGATGTACAAATAAATAAAGGGTATATTTCAAGTGTCCTTAACGTTTTTCACAGCCGACGCTGATGACGGCCAATGATGATGATGGCAGCAGATGTTTCACAACAAGAACTGTGGTTATCTCGGACCAAAGCATTATAACAATACTACTTAACTTGTCCTTCTATAGGACTAACCATGCCTGAATAATCCTCATCTGTGTACTTTTAATAAAAAGGTTTTTGAAAACATCTATCCCAGTATGATTCAATATAATAATATAACCTTTTCATTTGGTAAAAATTATAATATAGAAAAATATGTTTTATATAATTATATTAATAATATTATTTTTCAATGTAAATTTTTACGTCTTCAAGAGGAAATATTACAATTTATGACAAACTGTGCAAGAGTTTCACAGGAAATACATGTGTAGTGGAAGGACAAAATCGAAAAATAATAGTTTAAAGTTTCTGAATATTTTATAGTATCCAAAATTGTATTTTTGTTAATATTTTATAATTATTTTAGTGCTGTGAATTTACCTTCAGAAAGTGTGTATTTTAGAACCAGGTATATTAAATCTGTCATTGCTATTAAGAAAACAAAGACACTAAATTCCGTTAGGCCAAACCTTTGTAAGAAAATTCCCCCGCGAGAGAGAGAGAGAGCAATTCCAAAGAATAGAGTCTGCCATAGCTTTCAAATAGTTCAGTTCAAAAAAGAGACTCGTTCTAGCTACCAAGGTGAAAGCATCAGAGCCAATATCAAGTTCATTCCATTTAAATTATAAGCATATTGTTGTTAACTTAAATTCTATTAGAGAATATATCTTTTGAAAAACAGTGCGACTTCATTATTATTGCAAACACTTCATTCTCTTTTAAACTTACAACTTATAAGCCCTTTTCGCTAAAACGCTACGCCACAAGCTACCTATACACACAAACATCACCAATCACATTACACATGTTTTGACATTTCCTGTTTAGGGGGAAAAAAAGTGTTTTCTGAAGGGTTTTGTGTAAATAAAATATCTAAACATGAAAACTGCAGGAAGTTCAAAACTTTATATTCCTTAAATGATCCATCACCGCCTCTGACAGGGAAGTTTTCCGTCAAAATCCGCAAAAATCGGAAGCGTGTGACTTTTATGGATTTTTTTTTTTTTAATTTTTTGGCATTTTAAAAAAAAAAAATGGCTCCAAAGATTTTCTTTAAACTTCGTGTACTAGTTACTTATATTAATATCTACCACTTTTTACTTTCTCTTACTCCTAGTAAGAGGAAGTATTGTAATCATGCCAAATTTTCGAAATCGAGTTTTTAATTTTTCGTGATTTTCTCGATAACAGCTCCAATGATTTTTTTTATAATCTTCGTATACTATATACACACACACACATACATACCTATCACTTTTACTTGGAAAATTTTCCCGGAAAATAATTTTTCGTGGGTTTGGGAGTGGGAAAAGTAGCGCCATATGCTTTCCTCTAAAGTATTACTTCGGTATTATATATCATTTTATCATGAATCACGCATTAAAAGCTTTGTTAGGTTTACCGGAAGTGCATTTTTTTTTTTTTTTAACGGTACTTGTACCCGTTGTACGATACTTGGTTGAACGAGGTACTTGTCAGTTATTTTAAAATGTAAAGTTTTTCATAAGCTTTCTTAGTTTAGTCTTTTCTTAGTTTTTAGAGCGCTCTCACATAAGGGGGTTGTTCACATAAAGTGGGGCACATCATAAATTTTTTATGACCAGCCCAACTCATGGTTCTAACGATGCATTTTTAAAGAAGAAAATTTATTGATTACATTTTATTAATTAGAGTAAGAGAAAGTTGTGTGAGTGTTTCACTAATTGATTCTAGAGCTTTTTTTTACTTTCTCTTACTGCCTAGTAAGAGGAAGTATTTTGTAATCGTGTCAAATTTTCGATATTGAGTTTTCACCGGAAATATCCGTTTTGAGGTCCCCTGAGTCCAAAAACGTGGTTTTTAGCAAATGGTCTGTGTGTCTGTGTCTGTGTGTGTATGTATGTGAACAGCATAGCTCAAAAATGAAAAATCATAGAATGTTAATACTTGATATTCCGTTTAGGTACCAGCATGGGATCCGACAGTGGGTCATGTGCCAAAATTCCTCAACCGGAAGTACCACTTTACTAGTTTTTTTTTTTTTACGTTTTTGCGATTTTCTCAAAAATGCCTCCAAGAATTTTCTTCAAACTTGGTATATCAACTACCCAAACTAACAGCTACAACTTTTATTTGAAACATTTCTCTGGGAAAATTCATTTAAGGGCACTTATGGGGGAGGGGGCGGGGTTAGGTTTCCATCTAAAGTGCTATTTCAGTTTATTAGACAATTCTGTCATCTAAATAATGTTAATTAGAATTAAATATGTTGTGGAAATTCCGAGTTTGAAAAAAATCGAATAACCGGAAGTGCGGTTTACTTTACTACTTTACTAAATGATTTTTTTCACTTTTTCACGATTTTCTCAAAAATGACTCTGACGATTTTCTTGAAACAACTTATATAAAGTAAACATACAAAGATCTATAACTTTTATTTAAAACATTTCTTTGGGAAAATTCATTTAAGGGCACTTATGGGGGAGGGGTGGAGTTAAGTTTTTCTCTAAAGTGCTATCATAGTTGATTATACAATTCTATCATCCAAACAAAATTAATTATAAAAAAATAGATGGCCAAAATTCCAAGTTTTAAGAAAATTAGTGAACCGGAAGTGCGCTTTTACTGAACAGTTTTTTCCGTTTTAGACGAATTTCGTTATATTTGGTACACTAACTATAACCTTTGTCAATTATAATTTTGAGAACAGGAGTAAGAGAAAGTTGTGTGAGTGTTTCACACCAGATTTTTTTCTATAGTAATTGTTTTGTGAATGAGCTTAAATTTAAACTAACGTTACAAGTGCTAAACACGTTACATTCAGTTAAACAAATATAATTCCACGTCTTTATTTATATTACGTAATTCAAGTTTAACTGAATGTTTTAAATTATGAAGTTTTAAAATAATTGCAGTTAAGAGCGATAGGTTTTTTTTTTCTTAGTTTAAATAATTAGTTACTAAAAATTATAGACATTTAATTTCGTTTAGACAAAAAAAAAAATTAAGTAAGTAAGTTAAAATAAACAAGTAAAAGTAGCAGTTGTAAAACTTCAGCAATAGAATAACATTGCTACAATGACGTAACAGTTGGAAAGGTTTTCAAAGTTGTAACGTTACCTTCAACATTCTGTTTACCAGCTGCAATTCAGGTACTCGTAAAATATCTATGAAGTAGCTGTAAAGGACAGCAAATTTTGACAAACCCACAAATAATTTCTTCTAAAACAGATTTATTTTTACTTTCTCTTACTCCTAGTAAGAGGAAGTATTGTAATCGTGTCAAATTTTCGATTTCGAGTTTTCACCGGAAATATCCGTTTTGAAGTCCCCTGAATCCAAAAAAGTGGTTTTTAGCAAATGGTCTGTGTGTGTGTGTGTGTGTCCGTGTGTCCGTGTGTGTGTGTGTGTGTGTGTATGTATGTTGTGAACAGCATAGCTCAAAAACGAAAAACCGTAGAAAGTTAAAACTTGATATTCCATTTAGGCATCACCGTGGGATCTGACACTACGTTATCTGTCAAAATTCCTCAACCGGAAGTACCACTTTACTAGTTAGATTTTTTACTTTTTTGCGATTTTCTCAAAAATGGCTCCGACGATTTTTATGAAACTTCGTATATAAACTAAACATGCAAAGATCTACAACTTTTATCTAAAACATTTCTCTGGGAAAATTCTTTTAAGGACACTTTTATGGGAGGGGTAGGGTTAGATTTTCATCTAAAGTGCTATCCTAGTTGATTATACAATTCTATCATCCAAACATAATTAGTTAGGAATAAATGGATGGCTGAAATTCCAAGTTTCAAGAAAATTAGTAAACCGGAAGTGCGCTTTTACTGATCAGTTTTTTCAGTTTTCGACGAATTTCATTAAATTTGGTACACAAACTAAAAAATTTGTCAATTATCATTTTGAGAACTGGAGTAAGAGAAAGTTCTTGTGAGTGTTTCACACCAGATTTTTTTTTATAAACCCTGGTTATTGTAAATTTATTTTTAATTCATTTTTTATTAATGGAATCGATTTTTTTTTAATTGATAGATATAATTAAATGATCTGAGTATATCCTTAGTTAGGGGGGCTAAAAAAAAAAAATGTTTTTTGCTTTAATAATATGATTTTTATTGAATATGATATTTACCTATTAGTTACTTGAGTATATATTTACATTTAAACGAGCTAAACTAAATATAAAACTAGGATAGACAAATAAAAGAGCAGAATGAAAGAGTAAAATACTTTTTGAATGTACAAGACTGGATGTGTAGACTGACTGTATAACTGCGTGACTGAATGTAAGACTCGTTAGACTCAATAACTTTTCATTTTTGGCTTTATATTTATACTAAATTACCACATTGCGGGGGAGGGGTGAATTATAAAAGAGTTGGCCGAGTGCATTATCTTAGTCTAACTGTTCCTTGTCCACTTTTACCAGCCAAACGTCCAATTTTCCACTAAACTAATATTTTAAAATGTATTAAAAGAACTCTCCTGTTTCTTGCTTCCATCAAAAAACCATTTATCTCGCACTTATCTTTAGTGCCAGAATTCAGGATGCGATTCCCGTGAGGGCAAAGTCGGTATTGACCCAGCATCGTGAGGGAAATGTGGGGAAACTAAACGGCGAAGAAATCGCGGCGTGCTTATCATATGCCCATTACTAAAAATCGCAGTCTGGCCAAGCCTTGATCCTTCGTGGAGTGGCTGCGCCATAGGTTAGGTTAGGAATTCAGTGCTACAAATTTTGAAGAAATCGATGAGCCAATTTTAGTGTTATTTGATATTTTCTCTAAAACAGCCCTAAAGATTTGCTTTAAACTTGAACTGCTTACTACAGTTACGAGAATAAAGAAAACTTTAAAAATATATTGAAAAATTAAAACAAAAATTTTTTTTTGGATGATAATGTTTAAATTATAATAAAAGAAAAAACCTATGATGCAACAGCCCATGAAGGGCCCAGGCTTGGCAGACGGCGATTTGAATAGGCGGGCGTGTGGTAAGCACGCCGCAGTTCCCACACCGTTTAGTTCCGGCCTTTGCTCCTAGGCCCCTATTAACTATAGCTTCCCACTTTTCATCACGATGCTGGGTGAACACCGACTTTGCCCTCACGGGAATCGAACTCTGAATTCTCGCACGAAAGGCGAATGCGCTAGCCACTAGACTAACGCGTGAGGACTTAAATTATCATAGGTTTTTACTAATATATTGACCAACCCTCCAGCTTTTTATAAGCAATGATTAAAATTATTATTTTTTGGTTTTAATTAACGCCCATGAGGTCATTAGTGCCTGACAGTTTTCTTAGTGCAGAGAAAAATCTATGGATTGCGATTAGGATTAAGTATTACGGGATTGGTTGGAATATCGAGTACACCATTCCATTTGTACATAGTATGTATATATTTTCTGTATATAGTGTAAATATATTTTAGGTCTAATATATTAGGTTAAGTATATAGGGGTGCGAGGAATATCGAGTACTCCACCCCACCGTATGAATGTTGGCCTGGTTGTTAGTATGAATGAGTCGCGTTAGGTTTTAGAGCTAATCGTGCGAATGTATTTATTGGCGTGATTGTATTTATTTGCGTGAATGAAATAGGTTAGATCCGTGAATGAATGTTTGAGGCAATAAGTATGTAGTCAGCTCTATAATGCATAAGCATATATGGCTGAATGATAACATGTCAATGCCAGGAAAAAAAAAAAAATCTATGGATTCGAATTCGGTACCTTCGCATGAGAGTCCAGCGCGCTACCTCCGAGCTGGTCCCTTCCTAATTATTACTATTATTAACAAAATAGTATATATAGTGCATTACCTTCCTTTTATGAGAGAAAATTCCAAACCGACAATCCCCATTAGTAAGCTTTTCTACACGAAGGTGTTTCTCCCAAATCATTTTATAAATGGTGGATTAATCATTTTAATGGCATTGATTTTGTGGTTATTCACGCCGATAAAGTATGGTTTAAGCCAATAAAAGGGAATGACAACTTTCTTATGACTGTCTATCTATCTATCTTCATGGCTCTACAACCCTTGGTGGGTCCTGGCCTCCTCAATGAGCCTAATCCAGGTGTCTCTGCTAGTTGCAGCTGCTCTCCAGTTGCGAGTACCCAAGATGCTCCTCGCATCGTTGGTCACACCGTCAAGCCACCTAAGTTTGGGTCTGCCAACCTTTCTTTTCGTACCTATTCCCCCATCCAAAATCCTCCTTGGTATCTCATTTTCCTCCATCCTCGCCACATGGCCAGCCCAGCTCAGCCTGGATAGTCGAATAGTGTGTACGACGTCCGCTTCCCCATACAATTCACATAACTCCTTGTTTTTTCGCCTTCTCCATGTATCCCCTTCCCTCACTGCACCAAAAATGCGCCTCAGTATTTTTCTTTCAAATACAAGGAGTTTCTTTTCATCGTTTTTTCTTATGACTGTGGTCAACTATATTCGCAATAAGAAGTGGCAAAAAACAAAGATAGAACTGTTAACAAAAATTTCTTATTTTTGTCTCTTAATAGTTTTAAGAGATAATTCAATTGTATTTATATAAATAAGATTATATCACCAAACAAATTTGGTAAAAAAATAATAAAAGCAATAAAAATTGTGACCTTAATAAGTAAAGTTACCTTAAACTGAAAGTAGATATATAAACTTTAAAAAATAAAAGAGCACTTTTACTGCCAACATTCTGAAATTACTTATTTTCTTTTCTTATAACAAATTAACTTGAAAAAACAAAAACAAAAAACGAAAAACGAAACCAATACGTACTAATACTTTATTAAGTAATTCCGTACAAGTCTATTTACTTGAACCTCTTAAAAAACCAATCAGACATTATATTGGATTTTATTCCTTTAAAATGACCATACTCGGTCTTTTTTAACTTCAATTGCAACCTCTTTTTCATTTTCTTTTATTTTAATTTATCTCCCTTCTTTTTATTTTCTTTTTTTTTTTTTTTGGTTTTTTACTTTTTTATCTTCGTACAAAACGTCTTATTTCTGTACACTAAGACTTTAATGGGAACCAACTATTGCTGTTTGCGTGGAAGTTGGAATCTTACAAAAAAAAGCACTGAACACATTTACAGTCCCCAACAGTAATTAAAGTTTCAGTAAAAGAAAGATAGAATGAAAGAAATATATATAAAAAGAAAGATGAAGAGAGACTTTAAAAGAAAGGTAAAGAATGAGTGAGTAAGAGATATTTTTGTCTTTTAAAAGCAATTAAACCTTTCTTATGACAATTCTTGGCTAGAAAAATAATTCTCTAATTGACCAGTGTGTATTGTATTTTTGCGCTGGGAGAATGTTTCATGGATTCAAAAGGGGATAAAATAGTTCGAATTGTATACAGAAAAAGGTATAAAACTTAAAACAATTTTCTGTACCAACTTGATAGACAACGTGCATCGAATTAGTAATTTATTGTTCAACTTTTCCTAAAGGTGAAGTATATTGGATGTTAGAGAAAAGAATTGAAAAAAAATGCAACTGAAGAATTCATTTACTGTACGATTAAATTAGATTCTTATATCAATTAAAGTTAGGTGGAATTGCAATGATTAATCATCATTAATAATTGCACAGGAAGTCCATCATGACAGCTGATATGGCGCGACAGATTTCCTTCGTCTTTTTTGGCACCATATGTGCGCCAAGACTAATCTCTAAACCATCCTAGGACAAACAACCAAATTTCTATTTCTTGACAAATTGTGGTTGTGATCACATTTTCGATCTCTAAAAGTTTTTACCGGAAATAATACGTTTTTGGGGCTACCGGCTAGACGGACGGATTTTTAACGAAGGTTTTCTTATGGAAATTAACGGAACGTTTTATGACTTGAAACCCTGACTAGACTGTTCCGATAAATAACGCAATTATTTACGCGTTAAATGAAATAGGTTTCCCAGTGTACCTCAATATGATCGATTTTTAACGTAGTACAGTAGTACTATCACTAGAGAACTTGTCATTCCAAAAGCATTTTGCAAAAAATACATTTATTCAAAAAGTATTGCAAAGTTAAGCATTACATCGTGTAATGGCAAGAGAGAGAATTAAGAGAGAGAAGACAGACCCTCTCTGGTACTCTCTGACTTAAGCAGGCTAGAATGGGAGAACCTGTATATAAGCCAATGAGAATCTATCTATAGGAGATATATATCTATCTATCAGATTCAACCATATATCGCATCGTGTCATATCTCTACTCTCACCTTTTATTCTATAAAATCATTACAAGTCCAGTGCAGTTTGTGTAAACTTATTGCTATATTATAACAGTGTCTTCATATCTCGTTTAATTAATCAATCCTAATTTCTCTTCTCATTAACTCCATTATAATCGCAAATAGTTATTTCGTTAATGGTTGTAAGATGACGACGTTATAAACAGAAACGGCAGAGAAATTGCTGGGTGCATCCAATAATTTATTAATTGAGGTTATAAAGGAAAGATCATAAATCTACATGTTAAACTTGTTCCATGATGTATAAACAATGCACCAAAATGATATAATATATAAAATATAACAAAATTCAAAAGCGAGTACCAAAGGAGCTATTCAAAGAGAACGGCAACCTCCGTTGCGTTGTTTTCCACCCGTCTAGCCAGTCACACTGCGTTATTTCTCAATGAAGTATGAAGGTTCGGATCCATCCTTCTGCGTTATGACCTTGTGAAACGCGTGTCTGTATCTACTTCGTACGATAATTTCAGCAGCGTCTAGCCACTGGCCCTAGTATCAGCGCAATCCTTATTTCTTGCGTTATTTAACGTCAAAATCCGTCCGTCTAGCGTAGCCTGAGGTACCCTCAGTCTCAAAAACTTGGTTTTTAGAAATTTGTGTGTGTGTGTGTGGTCAGCATAACTCAAATTGCAGAAAGTTTAGTTTATATAAACTGATTTTGCTCTGTGCAAGTCTACGTTATCACACTGTTTGACAAAAAAAAAAAACATCCTGATGATGGGCGCACGCCCCAAAACCGGTCGATGATCACAAAATGAAACAGGCTGCTACTATCACGGAAAGTATCTGATAAAAAGATTATATCTGTGCAATTAGCAATTATAGGATTTAGTATTCACTAACGATGCACTTCCGGTTGATGAATTTTGATCGAAACCTTCACGTTTCGTCGGATACCTATTTCGGATTCCATATTTCTAAGACTTTCGTTTGGAATATTTTTCCAAAATTGACTTTGGAGAGTTCTGGAGAACATGTTAATAAGGGCGTAATTCTAAACTGCCGTTACTGCAGTTTTGGTAGGACTGAGAGAGGTGCTGCTTTTTTTTAGCTTCTTAAAAGCTCCACTATTAATATTATTATTCCATCGATTTCATATTATTAGTATAATAAAGCAAAATAACACTCTAGAGGAAAACCTAACCTCCCACTCCCACCCAAAAGCCCCATTAAGTCTATTTTCTTGGAGAAAAGTAAAAAAAAAAAAAATCTGGTCTGAAACACTCACACAACTTTCTCTTACTCCAGTTCTCAAAATGATGATTGACGAATTTTATAGTTTGTGTACCAAATTTAATGAAATTCATCAAAAACTGTCCAGTAAAAGCGCACTTCCGGATTACTAATTTTCTTTAAGCTCGGAATTTTGGCCATCTATTTATTACTAATTAATTTTGTTTGGATGATAGAATTGTATAATCAATTATGACAGCACTTTAGAGAAAAACATAAACCCACCCCTCCTCCAAAAGTGCCCTTAGTGGAATTTTCCCAGAGAAATGTTTCAAATAAAAGTTGTAGATCTTTGTATGTTTAGTTTATATATGAAGTTTTAAGAAAATCGACGGAGACGTTTTTGAGGAAACCGCGAAAAAGTGAGAAAATCATTTAGTAAAGTGGTAAAGTCGGCACTTCCGGTTATCCGATTTTTTCAAACTCGAAATTTTGACAACATATTTAATTCTAATTAACATTATTTAGATCATAGAATTGTCTAAACTAAAATAGCACTTAAGAGGGAAAATAGCACTTTCCCCAAAAGTGTCCTTAAATGAATTTTCCCGGAGAAATGTTTCAAATAAACGTTGTTGCTCATTGTATCCGATGAACGTTGTGCCGATGAAGTATCAAGTTTAAAGAAAATTGTTGGAGCCGTTTTCTAGCAATTCATAAAAGCTAGAAAAACCATTCAGTAAAGCGGCACTTCCGGTTAAAGAATTTTGTCCGAAATCTTCATATCTGATGCGGTGGTAGTGCCTAAAACGGAATACCAAGTTTGAGCTTTAGGCATTTTTTCCTTTTTGAGATATTCTTTTCACAAACATCCACAAACACATACAGGCCATTTTCTAAAAACCATTTTTTGTAATCTTGTCAAATTTTCGATATCGTGTTTTCAGCGGAAATATCCGTATTGAGGTCCCCTGAGTCCAAAAACGTGGTTTTTAGCAAATGGTCTGTGTGTGTGTCTGTGTGTATGTGATAGCATAGCTCAAAAACGAAAAGCCGTAAATGTTCAAACTTGATATTCCGTTTAGGTATCACCGTGGGATCTGACAGTACGTTATAGGTCAAAATTCCTCAACCGGAAGTACCGCTTTACTAGTTTTTTTTTGTTTACGTTTTTGCGATTTTCTCAAAAATGGCTCGAACGTTTTTCTTCAATCTTCGTATATCAACTACGCATAATAACAGCTACAACTATTATTTTAATCGTTTCTGTGGGAAAATTCATTTAAGGGCACCTCTGGGGGAGGGGTAGGGTTAGGTTGTCATCTAAAGTGCTATTTCAGTTTATTAGACAATTCTGCCATCTAAATAATGTTAATTAGAATTAAATATGTCGTTGAAATTCCGAGTTTGAAAAAAATCGAATAACCGGAAGTGCGTTTACTTTACCACTTTATTAAATGATTTTTTTCACTTTTTCGCGATTTACTCAAAAATGGCTCCGACGATTGATTTTCTTAAAATTTCGTACATAAACTACGCATACAAAGATGTACAACTTTATGTAAAACATTTCTTTGGGAAAATTCATTTAAGGCTAATTTTTAAGGGGTTACGTTTTTCTCTAAAGTGCTATCATAGTTGATTATACAATTCTATCATCCAAACAAAATTAATTAGAAATAAATAGATTGCTAAAATTCCGAGTTTCAAGAAAATTAGTAACCCGGAAGTGCGCTTTTACTGAACAGTTTTTCAGTTTTCGACGAATTTCGTTAAATTTGGTACACAAACTATAAAATCTGTCAATTATAATTTTGAGAACTGGAGTAAAAGAAAGTTGTGCGAGTGTTTCACACCAGATTTTTTTTTTTTTTTTTAACCTGAACATATCGAATACAAAACGTACGTCAATAACAATACTTCATAAGAATGTAGAAAATATTTAAAAGACTGTAGTATTATGTAAACTAATTAGCACTGAACTCTAAACAAACAAATATCAAACTATTCAGTTTAGTTCAAAGTCCTTAATTCTCCAGTTTGTATCAGTGAATTTTTTTACACTGTACAAACAGAGATGGAAATTACAAACTTTTTCAAAAATCATCTCAAATTTCCTTATTTCCAACTGTCTTGTATTCACTGGGATTTTATTAAAAATTCTTATTGAAACGACATTTGGAAGCCATTCTGTTTTCTTTAACCTTGTCACAGATAAGTCAATATTTTCTTCGCTTCTTATGTTATACCGGTGCTGATTTCCTCTAGTCACTGCACATTTTATTTGCCTTAAGGCCAGCTTGTGTATATACAAAGAAGGCAGAGTCATAATTTGTAGCTTTTGAAAAAGTGGTCTTCCATTTTCATGTAACATTTTTTTCGACTCTTTTTAAAGTTTTTTTAAAATCGCTCCTTTTTGCACTTTAAAAATTTTAATAGTATTAGATGGGGATCCCCATAGCTCCACTCCATAGCTCGCTCATTCTGGCACGGAATAACGCAAAATAAGTCATCCTCAATACTTCCAAAGGAACTTCATCTCGTAATTTCCTTAGTAAGTATAGTATCTGAGATAGTCTATTACTCAGAGAGTCAATGTGGATTTTCGAATGTAATCCCTAGAAACACTATCATGTCATTCTGCTCTCCTTTTTTACGAATACTGAAAGCCATATTCTTTTGTTTTACTCTCATTGAGAATCAGCTTATTTTCCTCCAACCACTTTTTTCAAACATTAAATATTTGTTTGTGTTCTCTCTGTTACCGTTATTAAATCCCTTCCCTTTGGCAATGAGCGTCGTGTCCGTCAGCGTACAAAACATTTCTTTTGGGAAAAATTATCCCCACTTCATTGATATACAATAAAAATAAAAGTGGTCCAAAAAAAAAAAAGATCCTTGCGGGACACCACGAGTAATTTCAGTTACTTCCGAGTTTTCACAATTGTAATGCACATACTGTCTTCTATTCGTAATATATTCATGGAAGAAATTCCATGTGATACCACTGATTCCGTATTTTTTTAATTTTGAAAGAAATTAACCATGGTTAAAGCCTTACTATAGTCACAAAAACTCATTATATATTTTTCTTTATTTTCATAGGCCTCAATTATTTATTCTACAAGTTTACAAACTGCATCAACAGTAACCATAGCCTTCTCTGTAGCCGAATTGGGTATTAATAATTAAATTATTTTCTTCCAGGTATGTTAACAACTGACAAGCCACCACTTTTTCTATTACCTTGGATAAGATTGGTACCAAAGCCACTGGACGGTAGTTGTTGGGACCATTCAAATTACCCTTTTTGTGTACAGGAACCACCTTCGCTATCTTCAACATTGTAGGAAAGCAATCATCTACTATAAAACGGTTTATAAAATTAGTGAGTGGTGTAATATACAGCTGTTATAGTTTTCTTAATAAAGAAATTAGAAAGACCAAATTAGAATTGGTTCTACAACATAAAATAGACATTAAATTTAAGAAAAAGTTATATTGACTTGTTAAATTAGATTGTTAACAGGAAGGATGTAGTGAGAACTAAATTATTAATGGTTAAAAGCATTAAAACAGTAGTTAGGTTGAACCTGTATGCCGGTATTTCCGGTTGTGAACTAGCTGTCATGTGATTAACAGAGTAGAGCACACAGACATGTGTGCGTGTGTGTGTGTGTTTGTTCAGCTCTTCTGCAAATATAAATCATAAAAATATTAACATAACTCTAATTAAAAATTTTTTTACTTCAAAGGCTTTCATTTACGTTTTATATAATTAAAATTGGATATTACTATGTGTTGCAGATGAGTTGAACAAATATTATAAATTTTACTATCTAAGAAACTGTTTAATCTATACTGACTACCTTCTCGTACCTTAAACAGTGTAATTATTATTAAGATAATTTTATTGCTTATTTTTGCGAATTTTTACAACTAATTTGAATTGAAAAAGAAAAAAACCCGGTGTGAAACACTCACACAACTTTTTCTCACTCTAATTAATAAAATTTTAATCAAGCAATTTTCTACAAAAATTGCAAAGTTACAATGTTTAGTTTGTGTAATGTTTTGGTGTGATGATGTGTAGCACGAGCGGTGTTGTAGAAAAAGGGCTTGTATGTTTGAGAAAAAGATAGAAATATTAAGAATAATTAAGAAATCGCCACTGTTAACAATTAATATAATCTGTTAAAATAATAACTACAACTTATCTGATATTATAAACTTATTTAATATATTGTGAAACTGGCACTGATACTAAGAGAGCGATTCCTGAAGTGTTCTGGCTTTGGAAGCAGAATTACGACTTAGTTGATTGAAGGCTGAGTTTAGACTATGTACTCTTTACTCTTTGAAGGCTAATGTTAGACTCTATTCTTTGGAATTGCTCTCTCTCTAACGGGGGAATTTTCTTGTACAAAAGGTTTACCCTAACGGGATTTTGTGCCTTTGTTTTTCTGACACTAAAATACACTCTTTTTGAAGTTAAATTCATAGCACTAAGATAATTATAAAATATTCTAAATTATTTTTAAAAACTATTATTTTTCTATTTCATTCTTCCACTACATTTGGCTGGCCATAAAAATGGTAATGAGAATTCTACTTGTAAACTTGAGCGGCCATTTGTAGAGCGCTTTATGTCAATATCAACCAAGCTTATTGCAAAATTTGAATTTACCCTAACTGACAGAACCTCCCCTCACAATAACCCCTCTTCTAAAACCAATTTTTTCAACAAAAAAATGTTTCAAATAAAAGTGATACGTTTCTATCTATGCAGCAAGCATTCCAAGTTTAAATAAAAAAAATCATAGTAATACCGTTTTGGAGAAAATGCCCCCCCCAAAACTCAAAAACTTATTCTGTAAAAATCGTACTTGCGGGATAACCGTTTTTCTTCAAATTTTCGAATTCTATCAATATGTGTTTTCCCTATTCTGGGTGCCGAGACATGTCGGCGTGGAAGGTAATGAGGTGGCCGATACCCTGGCAAAAGAAAGCGCTACTGCATCTCCTCTCTGGGGGGGACCAAAGCCTTTTTGTGGAGTCAGCGATCAGGTATTCTTAGAAGAAATCAAGAAGGAAGAGGTGGCGAAAAAAGCTCGTCTCTGGAACACTCTCCCGGGACTGAGGTACGCCAAGGTCTGTCTGGGAGGCTACAACCAGGAATGATCGAAAGCCGACATCAATCTGAATAAGAATAAGATCCGTATCGTTACAGGATTTCTTACGGCGCACTGCAAACTCAGGGGACACCTGAGGAAGCTGGGCCTAGAAGGACGATAGCGCATGCAGATTCTGTGGGGAAATACGAGTAAACTCTGTCATCCAAAGAAGATTTAATAGCCTGGATCGTTACCAGATAGGGGAGGAGGAAATATCCATCCTAGAACTCTCCAGGATCTTGGCATTCTTTAGGGAGCTCAACCTGGATGAGCAAGCTCATCTACGGCACCAGAGGGGGTACAATAGATCATCAATAGTCGCAGTGCAGAACCTTCAAAAAAAAAAAAAATCAAGGTGTTTTTAATGTGTAGGTAGTAAAAACCATATATTATATCTACTGTAACGTAGGTTTGATATTAACCAAGATATGAGCAAAACAATGCTTGCAGAAGCCTCTTCCTAGATGCTTTTTTAGCTTTATCTTTCTCACCAGTCCATCTATCCTAGTTTTTTAGGCACTAAATATTAGGAAACTAAATCACTACCGCTTTTCGATCTCATTTCAGCTTTAATACTCCGTTATTTTTCAAAAAAAAGCACTAATATTTCTAACCTACCTCTACAACGCAGTCTTTAGAACTATCCATTTCCCTTCCTTATGGAAATTTTCCACCATTATCCTTATACCTAAACCCAAAAAGCCCACTCATCTTCCGTCATCCTACCGGCCAATCAGTTTACTATCTATCATAGGTAAGGTACTTGAACGGCTCCTCTTCAAACGAATCTTTCCTCTTTTAGAAGGTTTCCTTCCAAATCATCAGTTTGGTTTCCGTAGCTCCCACTCAACAATTCACCAGTGCCACCGCCTTATTGACACCATCTCATCTGCCCTTGAGCAGAAGCAGTATTGCCTGGGTGTCTTCCTGGACATCACTCAGGCGTTTGACCGAGTTTGGCATGCGGGTTTGTTGTGGAAGCTCAAGGGAGTCCTTCCCTCTACCTACTATATGATCCTAAAATCATACCTGTCTGATCGTTCCTTCTGGGTTCGTTCTGGCTCCTCCAGATCTTTTATCTTTCCACTCCATGCAGGTGTACCCCAAGGAGTGTCCTTGCTCCTCTCCTATATATTTTCTATACTGCCGATATTCCTTCCCACCCAAAAACAATCCTTCATTCCTACGCTGATGACACATGTGTTATTGCTCCAAATCCCGATCCTGTTTCCGCATCCCGTACACTACAATCCCATGTCATCTCTCTACAAGACTGGCTTATCCGGTGGAGAATAAAGGTCAATCCCACTAAAAGCAAATGCATTTCCTTCACCCTCCGTCGCCCTACTCTCCCGCCCATCCTCCTTCAAGGGACTATAATGCCGACTGTGGACAAAGTCCGATATTTAGGACTTTATCTAGACAAAAGACTTACTTGGAATCCGCATACACGATTAAAAAGACTTGAACTAAACAGACGTAACAAACTTCTCTCGAGACTACTTGATCGACGCTCTAAACTTTCTCTTGAAAACAAATGTCTTATCTACAACACTATTATAAAGCCCCTCTGGACATACGGATGCGAGGTCTGGGGTTCGACCAAGCATTCCAACTCCTATCGCATTCAAGCTTTTCAATCCAAAACCCTCAGAAGAATTACCAATGCCCCGTTCTATGTTTCCAACCTAACCCTTCACAGTGACCTCAAAATCCCTTTTGTCCATCAGTTCATAAAATTACGTTACAAGAAATTCCATGACCTCATATCCAACCATTCTAACCCTTTAGTCTAACAACTCTCTTCACACAACCCTTCCAGGAGACTGAAACGCCACTGGCCGCGCGACCATCTAACTTCTTGTTAGCATTTTATAGTAATAATTAGGGAGTACCTCCACTGGGAGGCATCTCCTAACAAGACATTCACGCCCTTTTATATGACTACCATCATATTCACTTATAATACTGTTTGTATAGTTGTAAATTTCTCAATAAAATAAAAAAAATAAAAAAAATCTCTACAATTTGGTATACTAATTTTTAACGTAGGCTTGATATTAAGCAAGATATGAGCAAAACAATACATGCACATGGCTCTTGCTTCATGGTTGTTTTTTAGCTATATCTTATATCTAGCTAATTTATAGCTAGACGAAATCATGACGCTACTGTTTCCTCAAAATGTCCTCTGCAGATAATATACAAACTTTTTTTAAGAAAATCGTTTTGGGACGGTTTATGAGCAAATCGCGAAAAACTGAAAAAAAAAAAATTCAGATAAGGCTCACTTCCGGTTAATGGATTTTTATTCGAAACCTTCATGTCAGATGCGGTGGTAATATTTAAACGGAATACTCAAATTTGAGCTTGCTGCAATTTTTCATTTTTGCGATATTTTGTACACAAAAATACACACACATTCGTTAAAAACAATTTTATCGTAATCAGTGTGTGTGTGTGTGTGTGTGTTTGGGGGGTGGGGGATAAAGTATTTCCGGTAAAAACTCAATTTTCGCAAAAATTTGTCACGATTGCAAATACTTCCTGTTTCTTGAAATAAGTGAAAGTAATAATTGATTAATTTTTATAGATTTATATTCCCTATCTAAAACATAATCGAAAGAGAGTAAACATGCTTAAATAGTTTGATTTATTTGGAAAAAGCTAGGCAGAAATTAATTATGGTTTCTATTCATCGGATAATATTTCGCCTGTTTGTTAGTAGTTGGTAGATTATTAGTGCTATACAGCCGTCTGCATTTGCCGACATTCTCACACAGTTCTTGTCAACTCACTTAGAATCTACTGACTATAATCACCAAAGAGAAATGACTTCCTTTAAAATATTTCACCGCCATATGTCAACACCAATACTTCCTTGTAAACATGTGTACGTATGTCACTCATTCGTTCTCTAGCTATGTGTCGGCAAGTGTAATTAAATAAAAAATTATATAAGATCTTTTTTTTTTTGAAGTAAATTAAAAGTTTACACATTTTTTTAAAACTTGTCATATTTTTAATTAAGATTTTTGTAAAACATTCATCATAATAAAAAAGGGTAATAAATCAATGGTTTAATCAGTGTATAGATTAGGTCCTTCACTACTGGAGATATTGAAGAAATGCCAAAATTTTTCGTGTGCAAAACGTAGAAAGTTCAATCTTAATATCCTGTTTACGTAGACATCAACATCAGTGACATCTAACTCGAAAGTTTCACTCAGACTGTATTGATTTAATTGGTTTTGGTTTTTCCAGATTTTTTAAAAAATTGCTCTAACAATTTTCTTTAAACATCGTAATCTACTTATCATTCTTATTTGAAACATTTCATCAGGAAAATTGATTTTTTTTTGGAGGGTTCCATGGGAGCTCAAAGTTAAGATCTGCCTAAAGTGCCATTTCGGTATAATGTATGGTTCTCCCAATTAAACAATATAGAAGGAAGGGATTAGCTCAGTAGTTAGCGCGTTGGACTCCCACGAGGAGGTCCCGGGTTCGAGACCAGTGCTACCCATAGATTTTTTCTTCCTAAAAAGCCTTCTATAGCTCACTGTTCGGTGATGGACAGTGCTGTCTGTAGCGAGAGAACACTGTCCGGAGGCCGGCAATGTACTGAGAAGGCACCAGGCGCCAATGACTATAGATGTTGACGCGCCTTAAGTTAAAAGAAAAAAAATTAAACAATATAATTGTAAACAATATTTAGGTTTGGCCGTTGTTAAAATTAAACAAGCTAAAAAATTAGTTGACTGGGGCCAATGAAGAAACTTTTTATTTTTTAAAAATGTTAAGGACGAATGGAGAGAACAAAGAAAGAAGAAACTCTCTAACCTAACCTAACTAAGCTAACCTAACCTAACTAAACTCTAACTAACCTAACCTAACTAAACTCTAACCTAACCTAACTAAACTCTAACCTAACCTAACCTAACTAAACTCTAACCTAACCTAACCTAACCTAACTAAACTCTAACCTAACCTAACCTAACTAAACTTTAACCTAACTAAACTCTAACCTAACCTAACTAACCTAACCTAACTAAGCTAATCTAACCTAACTAAACTCTAACCTAGCCTAATCTTACCTAAACTAAACTCTAACCTAACCTATAAAATAAAAAGTTTCTTCTTTGGCCACAGCCAACAAATTTTGTAGCTTGTTTAAACAATATACTATTTTATTATAAATATAACTTTCACTTACTAATATAAGCAAGTATTTACACCAGGAATAACTTCCTATAAAAAAGTTGAGAGGCCCCCAGCCCCTAAGTCCAAAAAAAGTATATGTCTGTGTGTGAACTGAATATTTCAAAAACGAAATGTCGAACAGGAAGCTCAAACTTAATCTTCCGGGTATAGTTATTGCCACCGCATTAGACACGAAGATTTAGGGGCAAAATACGGAATTACCACTTTACTGAATAATTTTTTTTTTCAGGTTTTTTTTTTTGTGATTTTTTCCAAAAAAGGCTCTCTAACGATTTTCTTTAAACTTTGTACATATATCAACATCAAGTGGACTGTGTTTGGTGAAGAGGTGGGGTTAGGTTTCATCTCTAAAGTAATATTTCAGTTTATTACACAATTCTATCAACCAAATAATATTAATTAGATAATTAAATATGTATCAGAGACATTTTCCGTGGTAGCCTGCTTCAACACAGACTGTCTGAAAAACGCATCCTGAAGATGGGCGAACGCCCGAAACCGGTCGATGACCCAAAATGACGCAGGCTACCACGGAAATGTCTCTGATGCTTTCCAGCTCTGCGGAACCAACCACCACAACAATTAAATATGTTGTTGAAATTCCAAGTTTGAAGAAAATCAGATGACCGGAAGTGTTGCGTATTTACTGAAAAGTATGTTTCAGTTTTCTGCTATTTTCTCTAAAAACCGGTCTAACGATGTTCTTTAAATTATTTATGTGAACTACACATACATATAAGCAACAACTTTTATCTGAAACATTTCTCTGGGTAAAGTCATTTAAGGGGACTTTTTTTAGGGGAAGGGATAGGGTTAGGTTTTCTTCTAAACTGCTATCTTAGTTGGAAAAAAAATTGCCAAAATTCCTTTAATGAAGTTCATTTAAAAAAGCTAAATTTTTAAATGTCAATTATAATTCTGTAAACTGCAAAAAGAGAAAATTGTGTGAGTATTTCATTAAAGTATCAACAATGAAACATTGAATTTCAACATATAAATCGCTAGGAATTTCCAGAAGTAAAGGCGGCAGCAGGATGTGAGAAACAAATTCCGATTACTCATAACTGTGTCAATATTAAGTATGCAATTTATGAAGTGTAGGTCTAATAAATCAGCGAGATGATTGAACGTGTTAATAGGACCACACACAAGACTTTACCGACATTTTTTTTTTCAAAATTAGGATTGTCTTATTCAAACCTGACTGAATCTAGTAACTTCCCAGAGATTAAAATATGCTAATAAAATTGTTGAGCTTTAAAATACTTTGGAAGAACTTCGAGGGTTTTCGGGGAAGAAAGAGAGATAATTTTTAGCTTAAGTACATAATATATAGTTTTTATTGTTACCTCTTTCCCTTACTGGCGTAAGAGGAAGTAGTCAACCGTGTCAAAATTTTGGATATCGACTTTTCACCGGAAATACATGTATTGAGGACCCCTGAGTCCAAAAAAAGTGGGAAATAGTCTGTGTTTATGTGTGTGTGAACAACGTAGGTCAAAAATGAAAAATGGCTGGCAGAAAATTCTAAACTTGATATTCCATTCCCACTCCACATTTTCATCACCATGGAAACCGACAGTAAGTTATTTACCAAAATTCCTCAACCGGAATTACCATTTTACTGAATAGTTTTTTTTTTCTTTCAAATTTTTTACGATTTTCTCAAAAATCGCTCCAACGATTTTCAACTACATATACCCAGAGCTACCAACTTTTATTTGCACCACTTCTCCGGGTAAAGTCATTTAAGGGGATTTTGGTGGGGGGGGAGTGGGGGGGTTACGTTTTCCTCTAAAGTGCTACTTTAAGTGATCATCTAAAAAAAATTAATTAGAAATAAATATATTGCCAAAATTCCGAGTTTGAAGCGAATTAGTAAACCGGAAGTGCGTTTTTACTGAACAGTTGTTTTTTGTTTTTTTCAGTTTTCGCGATTTTCTCCATAAAAAAACACCGACGAATTTCATTAAATTTTTAGTATACTAACTATAAAATTTGTCAATTACAATTTTTTTAAACTTACGTAGGAGAAAGTTAACTCGTTAGCTGAGCGTGGTAAGGCGCCCGGTTTAAGACAAGTAGAACACAGGTTCGCATCTAGCTCTAACCAGTAACATTATTTTTTTCAAGTCTGTGAAACAAAATCCGCATTCTCTTCCATCCATCCAATTCACGCCGGCGTACCCCCAAAGTAGCATCCTTGCACCCCTTCTTTATTAATATATACAGCTGATATTCCCACTCACCCAAATACTTCAGTATTCACCTTCGCCGAAGATATGGCAATCTTCTCACCTAATTCCGACCCTGTTATTGCTATCCGTTCACTGAAATCTCATCTTACACTATTTGAAACCTGGCTTAGAAAGTGGAAAGTCAAAGTGTATATATATATGCAGATACATAATAACATTCACCTTAAAACATAAACCCCTCCCTCCTATCTACTTAAATGGAACCCCCACCCCACCTGCTGACCATGTGCGTTATCTTGGACTATACCTAGACAAGAGACTTTCATGGAATCCTCACACACGACTCAAACGCTGCGACCTCAAAAATAGTTTTCGGCTCTTCCATAGACTTCTCGGTAATCGATCTAAATTATCTCTTTCGAATAAAAGACTATTATACACATTCTTACTAAGACCTTTATAGACTGTACGGGACGGCAAAGCGTTCCAACTTGAACCGAATCCAAACCCTTCAATCAAAAATCCTTCGACATATCACAGGTTGTCCCTATTACGTATCCAATCTCACCTGACACACTGACCTCAACATTCCCTTCGTCTCCACCCTTGCCCCATCTATCTGCAACAGATTTCATTCAAGAATTCAATCTCACTCTAACCCTCTAGCCCAGGCACACTCATCTCAAACTCTCCCAGGAAACACACAATGACGCTTAAAGCGTCGATGGCCCCGCGACCTCATAATTACTTAATGGTATTCATCATTGGATGATACCATTCAAGACCATCAAGCCACATTTTCTTTATATAGCACATTTACTTATTGTATTTGATTATGCAGTTGTAAATTTCAAATAAATAAACATAAAAAAAAAAACGGTATGAGAAATTGTGTGAGTGTTTCACATCAATTTTTTTTTTTCAAATGGAAATCAAAACATATTTTCTATAAAAATTCAATTTCAACAATTTGACACGATCGCCATAATTCCTTTTTATACCAAAGAAATAGATTTATTAATAAATGATTCTTTCATAAATAAATCTTCATTAATTATTTAAACATAATAAATATTATAAAGAGCGGCTAATATAATAAAGTTATATTAAATTAAGAAATAATATTAAACCAAGGTCGTTTGTTTTAGATTAGGAGTTTGTTTCGTTTCTTTTTTCTTTTTTTTAATCACTCTTATTTACTTGATCTTTATAACAAGCGGAAAAGAATTAAGAATCTGCCGGCGGTTAGGTGATTAGGAAAACATTGCGTGAATAATCGTTGAGCGTGGTCGCCCAAAAAAAACTACCTGGGAGGTGTTCAAACAGGCGCTAGAAATCCTAATAAAACTATTTTGAGTTAAATGGGGCCCGTCAGTACCTACCGCGCCTAGCTAGGAGATTGGACTGTCAAGAAGATCTTTTCTTGTTTTCATCTGAACGGCCTCCGGGTTTTACAGTTTTTGATAGCTGGGGAATGTCCGGCCAGCGTGCGGGACAAAACAACTTCACATATACGTACATACACACAAACACACATATACAGACTTGTTGTAATAATAACTCCCACTTCCAGTTTCTCCCCCCACCACTAGCTATTGCATCAGTCTTCTTCTTCTTCTTCCACTTCTTGTACACCTTCTCTACTCCATTCTCCACCTTAGTATTTTCTAACCTGTAATCAATATTCAAAACGGCCGCCTCCAAACCAAGGACGTACCGCAAATTGAGTTGTGATGTCTTCATTTCCACCAAGGTGGTCTTCAGTAATATATCAATCTTTTTTTATGTTTTTTATTTTTTATTTATTTTTTTTTGTTTACAGCGCTCTTAAATTGGCACTAACCATGATTCCTATACTCTTCGATGAATACTATACTCCACCTTTTATCTTCACCCACTCTGAACATAATATTTCTTTTTAGTTTCTTCTTTTTTTTGAATTACATTAATTTCTATTTAATAAATATATTGTTTATAATAAACAAGTTTTTTCTTTTTTTTTTTTTTTTTTAATTATTTTATTTTCTCTTCAAACGTCACAGATTAAATTATAATGATTGTTTATTATAATGAACCTATTTAGAGCGAATTTTTTTTATTTATTTATTTAATAATTTAACTAGTTAAAATATCTGAAAGCTTGAAAGGATCATTATCTTGGTATTTTAATTCACATTTTTACTTCCTGTAATTACTCCTATAGTGAAAGGAAATATTGTGAACGTGTCAAATCTTCGAAAATTGAGTTATAACCGGAAATACAAATACTGAGGTGGTCTGCTGAATAAGAAAAAAAAAAAAAAAATCTGGATATGAAACACAAACACACATGACATTCTCTTACCGCTTTTACTTGATTTTACTCATTTTGTTCTCACAAATGAGAACAAATATCTACCCAGCCAGGTATTAAAACTGTGTGTCCCCTTATAGTCCAGAAATAAGCGTCAATAACATTCAATCAAATGCATAAAACATTTTGAAATTTTTACGCGTTACTCAATTCCTTAGAACTATATAAATTTTTTTTTTTTTTTTAATTTATTTGCATCTGTACAACTATATACAATGGCAAAAGTGTATGTACAGTGTTATAAACAATTGTGTCACTGAGCTAAGCTCAGCGTCACAACTAGGATGACGTGATGGGAGAAACCAACCAGCGCTGGAACTCCCTAGGGTAAACTTGTGGGTTGAGGAGCAAGGAGATCTCGTGGCCAACGACGCCTTAAACGACGTGGAGGATTGTCTGGGTGGAAAGATGTAGAGAGTGATTGGGTAAGAGGATTTGGGTGAAGCTCTAGGCTTTTATGGAAATTTTGGAATCGGGAGAGGATTAGATCATTAACGAAGGGAATATTAAAGTCATGATGAAGGGTGCGATTGGAGACATAATAGGGTGCGTTAACGATTCGGCGGAGGACTTTGGATTGGAAGGATTGTATGGGTTGTACATTGGAAGGTTTTGCGGAGTCCCACAATTCTGCTCCATATGTCCATATCGGTCTAAGTAGTGTTTTGTAGAGTGTGAGTTTGTTCTGTACCTTCATGGTAGATTTAGGTCCAAGGAGTCTTCTCAAGAGTCCGTAACGTCTGTTTAGTTCTTTTCGTTTAAGTCTTGTGTGAGGGTTCCACGTTAGACGACTGTCCAAGTAGAGTCCTAGGTAATGTACCTGTGTAGAAGTGGGTATTTCTGCATTGTTGATAGTTAATGGTTGGCAAGTCTGTCTCCGTAATATAAATGTAACCTGGACACATTTGGCAGGATTGAGTGTTATTCTCGATTTTTTACACCAACTTTCAATGAGCTCAAGGTTTCTTGTACAATAGTAGAGACATGAGAAGGATCAGGGTGGGAAAATAGTATTGCGGTACCATCAGCATAGGTTGTTATTAGTGTTTGGGATTGGGTAGGAATGTCAGCAGTTTATATGGTATACAGGACTGGTCCTAGTATGCTGCCCTGTGGCACACCGGCGCAGGTAACATGTAAATCGGAAACCTCAATGCCGCATCTCACCACTCTGAAACAGCGGTCCGTAAGAACTATATAAAATAAATCAATTTTTCAGGAAATCTGTGCAGTTAGCAAACATACAAAGTTTAAAGGAAATCGTTATAGACAATTTTGAGAAAATTCCCTCCTCCCCACCTCAAAACTGAAAACACTTTTCTGTAATGCCGCAAGTCCTGTTAACCGAATTTTTTTTTCTTCAAATTTGGAATTCTAACAATGGTTTTATAGTAAATTAATATTATATCGGTGGCAGAACTATACACTGAGGTGGTACTTTATAAGGAAGCTGAACGCTGCTGTTCTCCTAGCACCCCCCCCCCCAAACCAATTTTCCTAAGAAAATATTTCAAATACAAATGTTAGGTATTTATACAAGTGTGATAGTACTAGTTAAAAAAAAATCGTTAGAGCCGTCATCAAAAAAAACAAAAGCGCGAAAACCTTAAAATACCATTCAGTAAAATCGCACTTCCGGTTGATGGATTTGGCCGGAAATCTTCATGTCGGATGCGTTGGTAGTACCTAAACTACCAGAACAGGAAGTTTGAGCTTCCTATGATTATTCGTTTTTGAGATATTTCGTTCACACACACACACACACACAAAGACCAGTTGCTAAACTTTTTTTCATACTCAGGGGACCTCAAAATATGATTTCCGGTGAAAACTCAATTTCAAAGTTTTGACAAGATTGTATTACTTCTTTTTACTATGAGGAGGAAGAAGTAAAAGTGGTTTTAGATAATAGTCTGCGTATACTTTGTGTGTGTGTGTGTGTGTGTGTGTGTGTGTGCGCGCGCGCGCGAAAGAGAGAGAGTGAGAATAGAGAGAGATCAAATATCTTAAAGTCACAATTTGAGGAAGCTCTAATTGATATTCCTTTTAGTTCGCATCCTTCTAAGGTAAGCGATATAAGTTTTCGGTCAAAATTCGTCAACAGAAGGACAACATTATTGAATTTCTTTTGTCACTTCGTAATTTTCTCTCTAAAAAAAAACCAACAATTTTCGTTAAACTTTGCATTCCAATTAAATTCATAATATAAGTTTATTATTTTTATTTGAAACAACTTACTAGGAATATTTATTTTTGGAGGAAGGAGGGGCTAACTCTGGAAGGACTGCAACTTTAAGCTACTCTCCGAAATACCAAGCCGTGTTGGAATACCAAGTTTGATCGGAAATCGGTTTATTGGCGAAGTTTTTGGAAATTTTCTCCAAAACGAGAAATCACCAAGAAAATTTTTTGGGGGAAATCTGTGACTATAGATTTCAAGCCGTTTTTTTAGGGATTTAATGGAAGTCTTCTGGACTATAATGTAAATCACGTTCAAGAGTACTTGAAGCATGTATGTGTTTAAAAAAGCAAACTTTACTCTCACCACCCATTTGTCTAAATTCACCAGAGACCTACTTAACCATAGCCGGAAGGATATATGGATAATAGTGAGTCTAATAACGGAGCATTGTAGGCTGAAGAGGCACATGCACCAGCATACGTGGTTCTGTAAGGCCGAGAAAGAAACCCGCGGTACACATTCTTTGAGGACGTCATTATTATTATTATTTGTCTGTGGGGAGGGACCAACCCCACGCTATCCAAAGCCCCACGGGCCCATACAGTTACCCCAAGAAAAACAACCAAACAAAGAACAACACCAAACCGGGTCTAGAACCAATATCCAGACCCAGGTCTATCCATCTAAGATTCACCGCAGTCCGAAGAAATCGGACAATAACCTTAAGGGAAAATAGCCTAAGCTCTTCCACAGACCTGTTCCGATCAAAAGTCCTGAACCTAATTTCCTCACAACCTAGGCAATCTGTCATAAGATGGATGAGTATTTCCTCCTCTGTCTCACAGACTCTACAAAATGGATCCGGCATAAGCCCCATTACGTAGAGATGTCTCCTTAAACCACAATGTCCAGTAAGGGATCCAACCAGATGCCTGAGAAAGCTCTGTGAAAGACACAGCAACGTCTCTACGAATAACCCATGAACATTTTGGACTGCCGACAACCAACTGTGCTCATCCATAAGCATGAATGCTGTGAAGCTGCCCATCTCTTTGAGGACAAGGTTTCTTCAGTTGGGAGTAAGCAATCATAAGCCATGAGCCGCATTAAGCTTTGCGGGAGGATGTGCTATAACCATTGAAGATCCACAATGGACCTCCTAGTGCAGGTTGCTGTGGAATGAGGTTCAGCCACTTCCTTTCTAATTTATTTATCTAATCTCACCACCACTATATTTATTTTAAAAGAAAACATACTTTTAATAAAAATACCAAATTTGAAGAGAATTTGGAAACAAAAATAAATCAAAAAAATATTACCAGAAGATACGGACAGGAAGTTAAATGTCAAAATTTATCAACCGGAAATACTTTTTTTTTTCTGAAAGGATTTTAGCTGAGAGTATTTTTCATATTTTCTCTAAAAAAAAAAAATGTCTATATTAAACTTCCGTATGCCTATTACTTCATGTGTGGGCTTACACACATACACAAACACATCAGATAATTCCGTTTTAAAAACTTTGTCTTTAGTAAATCCGGACTTCAAAACATGAAAATTCCATTTAAATTAAAACTTGTAAATCTGAAATTATCAACTAACTTTCTCTAGTACTTATTAGCACTGTGGACTTACACAAAGTCCACACATGAAGTAATAGGCAAACGGAAGTTTAATGAAAATTGACATATTTTTTTTTAGAGAGAAAATATGAAAAATACTGCCAGCTAAAATGCTTTCAGAAAAAAAAAGTATTTCCGGTTGATAAATTTTGACATATAACTTCCTGTCCGGATCTTCTAGTAATATTTTTTTGATTTATTTTTGTTTCAAAAACTATTGTCATTTAGCTTATCCAGAATTTCTTAAAAATCCATTTTTGGACAAAATTAAAAAAAAAAAATTCGTAAAAGTAATTTTCGAAAAAACGGCGAAACTGTTAAAAAACAAACAAAAACGATTCATTAAAATAACACTTCCGGTTGATTGATTTTGATCGAAATCTTTGTAGTATAGTAAATGAGAAAGTAATATTGTATAAAAATATTGACTTGAATTGATCAAATATTTACGCAAACTCTTTATATACATATGGACATACATACATACAATAAGAAACACGTGTGTAGTACAGTATCAGATAAAAGACATCAATTTAATTTGATATTTCAAAAAAAAAAAAAGGGGGTGGGGGAAAGAACAGTATTATCCTTTACAATTCGAGGGGTGGATTTTACCGAGCTGTATAGTAGCTACGTCCATTGTAGTCAAATAAAAAGTAAAGAGAAAGGGGGTAAACGTGTGCCGCCATATAACAGTAGTGTAAAAAAGTCCGTTGATATGGCCACTTTGCCGCAATCTCCTTTAATAATCATCATGCAGGATAAAGGAGGGATCACCATAGAGTGCTGTTTCAGACCCAATTGTGAACAAGATAACTGTCAGTTCCCTTCACTATAAGTAGTGATGGGCCCCCATTTTACAGAGGATCTATATGTAAATTCACGCAACCCAGATAACTATCTCAACATAATTCTCCTCTTCACTTTTTTTCATTACGTGTTTAAAAAAAAAACTAAAAAATCACGTGACTAGTTAACAAAAAAAATCTGGTGTGAAACACTCACACAACTTTCTCTTACTTCAGTTCTCAAAATTATAATTGACAAATTTTATAGTTTGTGTAACAAATTTAATGAAATTCGACGAAAACTGAAAAAACTGTTCAGTAAAAGCGCACTTCCGGTTAACTAATTTCCTTGAAACTCGGAATTTTGACCATCCATTTATTTCTAATTAATTTTGTTTGGGTGATAGAATTATATAATCAACTATGAGCACTTTAGAGAAAAACATAAACCCATCCCTCCCCCAAAAGTGCCATTAAAAGAATTTTCCTAGAGAGATGTTTTAAATAAAAGTTGTAGATCTTTGTATGTTTAGTTTATGTACGAAGTTTCAAGAAAATTGTCGGAGCCATTTTTGAGAAAATCGCGAAAAAGTGGAAAAATCATTTAGTAAAGTGTTAAAGTAAACGCACTTTCGGTCATCCGATTTTTTTCAAACACGGAATTTCAACAAAATACTTAATTCTAATTAACGTTATTTAGATGATGGAATTGTTTAATAAACTGAAATAGCACTTAAGATGAAAACCTAACCCCTTCCCTCCCCCATAACTGCCCTTAAATGAATTTTCCCAGAGAAATGTTTCAAAAAAAAAAAATGGCTCTTTGTATGTGTAGTTGATATACCAAGTTTGAAGAAAATCGTTGGAGCGATTTTTCAGAAAAACCAAAAAAGTAAAAAAAACAACAAATAAAGTGGTACTTCCGGTTGAGTAATTTTGACAGATGACCCACATTCAGATGCCATGGTGATACCTAAATGGAATATCAAGTTTCAACTTTCTACGGTTTTACGTTTTTGAGCTATCCTGTTCACAGACAGACAGACAGACAGACACACACACACACACACACACACACAGACCATTTGCTAAAAACCACTTTTTTGGACTCAGGGGACCTCAAAACGGATATTTCTGGTGAAAACTCGACATTGAAAATTTGACACGATTACAATACTTCCTCTTACTAGGAGTAAGAGAAAGTAAAAGAGTTGAGATAATTACATAAAAAATAATTCAATAAATAAATAATAAACATTTGGATCAGCCGCTAGTGGTAGTTTTATATTTAAATACGGGGGGGGGGGAGTATAGAGGGCACTATATAAGTAAGAATCTGGGATAAAGCGTACATTAAAAAAAATCTGGTTTGAACACTCACACAACTTTCTCTTACTCCAGTTCTCAAAATTGTAATTAACAAATTTTATAGTTTGTGAACCAAATTTAATGAAATTCGTCAAAAACTGAAAAGACTGTTCAGCAAAAGCGCACTTCTGGTTTACCAATTTTCTTGAAACAGGGAATTTTGGCCATCTATTTATTTCTAATAAGTTTGTTTGGATGATAGAATTGTATAATCAACTATGATCGAACTTTAGAGAAAAAAAGAAATATAACCCCACCCCACCCTTAAAAGTGCCCTAAATGAATTTTCCCAGAGAAATGTTTTAAATAAAAGTTGTACATCTTTGTATGCGTATTTTATATGGGAAGTTTCAAGAAAATCATTGTAGCCATTTTTGAGAAAATCGCAAAAAAAGTGAAAAAATTATTTAGTAAAGTGGTATTGTAAACGCATTTCCGGTCATCCGATTTTTTCAAACTCAGAATTTCAAAAACATATTTAATTCTAATTGACATTATTATTTAGATGACAGAATTGTCTAATAAACTGAAATAGCACTTTAGATAAAAACCTAACCCCACCCCTCTCCCAAAAGTGCGCTTAAATGAATTTTCTCGGAGATATGTTTCAAATAAAAAGTTGTAGCTCTTTTAATGTGTAGTTGATATACTAAGTTTGAAAAAAATCGTCAAAGCCATTTTTAAGAAAAACGCAAAAAAGTAAAAAAAAAAAACAACTACTAAAGTGGTACTTCCGGTTGAGGAATTTGACAGATGACCCACTGTCGGGATCCATGGTGATACCTAACGGAATATGAAGTTTCAAACTTTCTACGGTTTTTCTTTTTGAGCTATGCTGTTCACATACATATACACCACACACACACACACACACACACACAGACCATTTGCTAAAAACCACTTTTTTTGACTCAGGGGACCTCAAAACGGATATTTCCGTGAAAACTAAATCTCGAAAATTTGACTCGATTACAATACTTCCTCTTACTAGGAGTAAGAGAAAGTAATAATTAATTAAATAAATAAACATTTGGATCAGCCGCTGATCCGTAGTTGTATATTTAAATATGGGGCAGGGGATTTGTAGAGGGCACAATATAAGTAAGAATCTGAGATAAAGTGTACATTAAAAAAAAGTCTATCCTGAATTATTCTATAAAATTAAGTTTTGGTTAACAAATTGGGCAACCCTGAAGTACGATTAAAAGTTTAATGAGATTTCGTTTTCAATAAAAATAAAATAAAATTTATAGCGCAACAGCCAATGAATGGTCTATGCTTGCCAGACGGCGATTTGTATTGGAGGAAACGTATGGAAAAGCACGCCAGTTCCCTCGCCGTTTAGTTCCGATCTTCGCCACCTGGTGCGCTACCTCGTGTAACTTCCCATGAAATTCTAGTGGGTCAACACGTGGACTTTGTCCGGCTACGCGGTTTTGGAACCCTGAATTTTCTCGTACCAAAGAAGAGTGCGCTAACCACTAGACCAACGCGTGAGGACTTTCGTTTTTTAATACAATTTCAATTTCTTTAGAATACAAGTATTTAATTAAGATCTGCCATATTAATAAAAGCAAAAATTATCTATCTCAAATTTTAATAACAATTCTAAATTTAATATTTACATTCTAAATATCTCCGTAATAATTTGTAATCCGTAATATTTTTATATAAACAAATTATTGAATTGAATTGAATTTAATTTAAAACTTAAATAAAATAGCAGCGATTGAATTAATACACATTATTCAAGGTTATATAACAACTTATTTACATCTAAATAGCAAATCATAATTTTAATTAATCCCCTCCCTCCCCCCTCACGAAAAATTAATAATACATTTTTTAAACATAAAAACAAATGACTTAATCTAATATTCATAAAATATTATGTACACTCCCCTTCTTCATCATATTCAAGATACAACAAAAAAAAAATTTCGTAAATTATAATCATTATTAATTATAATTTTTAATGAAAATTATAACCTGTCGATTTTATGGTTGATGTGAATACATTTTTTTTTTTTTTTTAAATTTAATATCTCATTTATGCCAACCTTAACCGTCAGTAAGTTATTTTTTTATTTGATTTTTTTTTTTTTTAATTTTTACAAAATAGTCATCATAAAACTTGGGACCACTTTATTTTTTATAAAGTGATAGTTATATGTGCAGTTAGTAATTCAAGTTTTAAGAAAATTCTGTGGGGAGCCGCCACTGTCGAAATAAATTTCGGAAAATTTAGAAAACTACTTAGTAAAGTCTGGTTAATATTTTTTTTTCTTCAAATTTAGAATCTTTGGTAATGTTTTTATGGGAACTTGATATTATTATATAAGAGTGGAGAACCGGACTTTTGCACTGGAGTGACACTTTGGAATGCTTAAAAGCTAAGAAACTAATTCCACCTCTCAAATAGTAAATGTAATAGTATCCAAAGAGAGTATTCATAGCAGAGAAAGAGAGACAAAATGACAGGACCACTCTCTCGGACTAAGGTGGGAGAAACCACATAAATACAGCGACGGGAGACAGAAAAAAGACAGTTCATACTACTGAGTTCACCACTACGTATCATTACCCCTTTTCCACCCTACCATACTCTAGCATTTCAAGTGTAAAGTCCAGGCAGTCCAGTGTCACTTATCATATTATAGTGTTAACCATATTCTGTTAATTCATTCTAACCAGACGATTTCTCTCCGATGTAATACAGAGAGTATTCGCAACAGAGAAAGAGAGAAAAATGACAGGCCACTCTCTCGGACTAGAGTGGAAGAAACCACATAAATACAGCGACGGGAAACAGATAGAAGAACAGTTCATACTACTGAGTTCATCACTACGTGTCATTACCCCTTTTCCACTCTACCATACTCTTATCATTTCAAGTGTAAAGACAGTGTCACTTAATGAAATTATTGATTTCGTAGATAGTAATACGAAGTTTAAAGAAAGCAGTTGGAGCTGCTTTGGACTAAATCGCAAACAAACTGGAGAAATGCCATGCAGTAAAGTTGCACTTTCCATTGCGGGCTTTTTTTTTATCGAAACATTCGTGTCTGATGTTGGTGGTGGTGATAGCTAGACGGAATACGAAGTTCGAACTTCTTCTGACTTTTCGTTTTTGAAATATTTTGTTAACCCCCCCCCCCCCCCTCAGACACACCAAACACACACACACAAAATACACATATATAGAATTTTTGCTAAAAACATTTTTTTTGTACTCTTGAGGCCCAACTCAAATTCAATTTCGAAAACTTCTCTTTTTGAATTATAAGAAAAAAAACTGGTCTGAAACACTCACACAACTTTCTCATACTCCAATTTTCAAGTTAAAGTTTACCAAATTTAATAAAATTCGTCTGTGTTTTATGGAAAAAATCACAAAATCTGAATAAAAAAAAAACACACACACATTTCCGGTTTACTAATTTTCTTGAAACTCGGAATTTTGGGCAATCTATTTATATCTAATTAATTAAAATCATTGGAACCGTTTTAGAGAAAATAATACAACATTGAAAAGTACTTTTCAGTAAAAATGCACTACCTGTCACTTGATTTTCTTCAAACTCGGAATTTCAAACAACATATTTAATTCTATTTAATATTATTTATATGATAGAATTGTGTAATAAACTAAAATAGCACTTTCTTTAGAAAACAACCTAACATCACTCCTCCCACAAAAGTGCCCTTAAATGTATTTTCCTGGAGAAATGTTTCAAATAGAAATTGTACGAGGCATGTCCAGTAAGTAAGTGTACTGAGGCTCTCACACCCGGAGGGATTTTCTTTTCGACATGTTGGCTACACTGTCGTGCAGCCTGATTCCTCCCCTCCGCAACGAGACCGGTTCGAGGTCTATACGTTGAGAACTGTCGACGCGACAATACGTTTCGTGAAAAATGTCAATCCAATCTCCCGCCAAGTTGAATCGAATGGAGGCCGGGCAAGAGTTTTTGAGACGCTACAAACTCTATGGAGATGAATTTCTCCGCTCCATCATTACTGGAGATGAAACTTGGGTTGCACACTACACACCTGAAACCAAAAGGCAGTCTCAACAGTGGCGTCATACCTCTTCACCCTCCGCCAAAAAGTTCAATACCACAATTTCAGCCAAGAAAATCATGGCATCCGTGTTTTCGGACTGTCAAGGCATAATTTTAATTGAATATACGCCTCAAGGGGAGACCATCAACTCTGCAACATACGTGAGACCCTAAAAAAATTGCGGAGGGCGATTCAGAACAAAAGGAGAGGCATGCTTACAAAGGGAGTCTACCTGCTGTACGACAAATCCAGATCACACACGGCCAACGCCACGAAGGAACTGCTTGCATCATTTAAATGGGATATCCTGAACCATCCCGCGCATTCCCCTGACCTAGCACCTTCAGATTACTATCTCTTTACCTCTCTGAAGCTGCACATGGGTGGTAAAAGGTTTTTAACCGACGAGGAGGTGAAGAGGAGGTGGAGAAGTGGACGAAGGGGTTGGCGGGAAACTACTTCGAGGAAGGCATCAAAAAATTAATACCCCGGTTCACCACCTGCATTGAGAGGAATGGTGACTATGTCGAAAAATAGCTTACATATGTACTAATGTAACCAGGTAATTTTTTGGTTCAAATAAAAATTTTTGTAACCTACAAAAATTCAGTACACTTACTTACTGGACATGCCTCTTATCTTTGTATGTGTAGTTGATATAACAAATTTAAATAAAATTGTTGGAGCTATTTCAGAGAAAATTGCAAAAAAGTGGAAAAACATTGAATAAAGTTGGTACTTCCGGTTGAAGAATTTTGACAGGTAACGTACTGTCGGATCCCATGGTGGAACGGAATATCAAGTCTGAACTTTCTGCGTTTTTTTTCGTTTTTGAGCTATCTGTTCACACACCATTTACTAAAAACTACTTTTTTGGACTCATGGGATCTCAAAACGGATATTTCCGGTGAAAACTCTATATCGAAAATTTGACACGACTACAATACTTCCTCTTACTAGGAGTAAAGAGAAAGTAAAAATAAAATTCTGCCAGTGTCAAAAATACAACCCAAAGGATCTGCGGAGAAATTCAAGGTTATACTTGGCAAACAGATATAGTGACGGCGGCAACCATTAAGTATAATGATACACGATCATTAAGAAGTATTATTAGTTAAGAAGAAGAATTAGGAAGCCGTTATGGCTAATCTCATATGAATATGAAAAAATATTCATTTACAATCAAATCAGACAAACTGTGAAGAGTTGAAGGAAATTCTTTTCAAACCGACTACTATATAGACGTATCTTCAAAAAATTCTGGCCAACCTTAAAGGCGTGTCAATTGGTGAACATTGGTTAGCTTACTTTTGTAACTAACACAAAACTAAAAAAATACTTCCACAAAACATTGAGTCAAACCTAAACAAGTGATTTATTACAGGAGTAATATATAGTATAATTTTAATTTATTAATTTTTACTAAGTTAAAATAATACAAAAAAAAAAAATCTGTTGTGAAACACTCACACAACTTTCTCTTACTTCAGTTCTCAAAATTATAATTGACAAATTTTATACTTTGTGTACCAAATTTAATGAAATTCGTCGAAAGCTGAAAAAACTGTTCAGTAAAAGCGCACTTCCGGTTTACTATTTTTCTTGAAACTCGGAATTTCAGCCATCTATTTATTTCTAATTAATTATGTTTGGTTGATAGAATTGTATATTCAAACTATGATAGCACTTTAGACAAAAACATAACCCCACCCCTCCCCTAAAAGTGCCCTTAAAAGAATTTTCCCAAATAAATGTTTTAAATAAGTGGTGTAGATCTTTGTATGTTTAGTTTACATACAAAGTTTCAAAAAAATCGTCGAAGCCATTTTTGAGAAAATTGCGAAAAATAGAATAAATCATTTAATAAAGTGGTAAAGTAAACGCACTTCCGGTTATCCAATTTTTTTTCAAACTCGGAATTTCAACAACATATTTAATTCTAATTAACATTATTTAGATGACAGAATTGTCTAATAAACTGAAATAGCACTTTACATGGAAACCTAACTCCACCCCTCCCCCAAAGTGCCCTCATCGTTTTTCCCGGAAAAATGTTTCATAAAAGTTGTATCTCTTGTATGGTGTTGGTTGATGTTTTCCAAGTATAAGAAAATCGTCGTGGCCATTTTTGAGAACATGGCAAAAAGTAAAAACTCCAAACGATTAAAGTGGTACTAAAAAAACTTCCGTTGAGGAATTTTGACAGATAACGTAAGTGTTCGATCCCCTGGTGGATACTCAACGGAATATCTGGTTTCAGCTTTCTACTTCTTTCGTTTTTGAGCTATGCTGTTCACATACATACATACATATATACAGACACACACACAGACCATTTGCTAAAAACCACTTTTTTGGACTCAGGGGAACTCAAAACGGATATTTCCGGTGATAACTCGATATCGAAAATTTGACACAATTACAATATTTCCTCTTACAGGAGTAAGAGAAAGTAAAAAACAGAGTACTGAAAAATAATGGAATACTATTTATTCGTCTGTGTGTACTGGGACACAAAAATACAGCTAACCAAAATCATTCTGGAACAGCCCAAGGAAAACTAAACAACAATAAGTCTGATCTAGAACAAAATTCTAGTCTCCTTTCTTCTAAAAATTTACACTAATTTGGAAATAAATAATCTTAAGTGAAAAAAAAAAATCTAACACCATAGACGTCCTGTTCTGAACAAAGAGTCTGAACTTAATAATCTTCTCACAAGCTCAAGTAGTCATTAGTTGAATGTCTACTTTATTGTCTTGTAGGAGAATAAAAAAACTTCGTCTGGTCTGCGTTTTTGGTGGTAGTGGAACAATAATTCCCTTTAAATCAAAACCTTCTCTCATTGTTGTTTATTATATTAAACTATTTCAATAAAATGATTCATAATAAATAACCGATGAAAGAAGTTTTTCCAGAAGTGAAAGAAACTAAAACAAATTTTTATCCTTTGAAATTTTGTAAATGAAATTATAAAAATAAGCAACAAGCAATAAAGTAGATAAATATGTATAATAATAATCTTTTTTTTAGTTTGCCACAGTGGGGATAGATTCAATTTAAGAGACAAGATAAATACGGAGGATGACACGGTAATTATAAGAGGCAGTAAGAGATTAATGTCATACTTGTTCTGCTAGCACATGCTTCGTTAGGCGCGTCTCTTAAACACCCCCATTCTCTTCGCTATTCTCCTTATGTATTTCCATCTCCAAATGGTTCTTTCTTTTAACAAACATCTATTAATATATTTGTTATTAATTAATAATTATTATCCATATTAATTCATTTATAGTGTTTTTACCTCTTTTATTTTTAACAAATCTTATTTTAAATTGCTTTTTCTGGGTTTGCTAACCTCTCTGTTAATAGATTGTATCAAACAAAGCATCTGATTGTTTCAATTATTGGCCATTGGTCTCAAAATTTTATTAATTTGTGTCGTGGAACCAAAGACACCATATTTGATTGGAGACAGGTGCAGTCAATTTTTATTTTTATATAGTTAAATATCAACTAATTATACAGAGCGAAATTGAGTTGTATTGAGTTAACTAATCTTATTTCCATTTTGATGTCAAATGAGTCATTGGACATAATAATTAAGACCGACAATTTCATTCAATAATATTTCTATTACAATAATTGAATTTTGCAAATTTGACATGAACGTATTACTTCCTTTTTACAGATTAAGAGATATAAAAATGTTCATAAGGAAAACCATATATTGCATAACTCTAAATTATGCAGCGGAAACTAAAATAAGTAATACATATTTTTTTTTTTCTATTCCAAGAAAAGAATAAATACAATGAAAAGATATTTTATACCCGAAAATGTCGGTAAATGAAAGGATAACAAAAAGTGAAGTTGCATGAATATAAATCGAGACCTTGTCAGAAGTTTCTTTTAATCTTTTACCGCCACTGTTTATATATATATATATTTATATAAAAAAAAAAACTAACCTGTTGCTTATTTGCTGGAGATCTGACTAGGGATAGCCTGGGATATTTTTTTTTCCTTAATTCTTTTATACTTTTTAAGAAAACGTAAATCTAGATAAGTACAATTGTTTCAAATAAATCTTTTATAACATAACATTTAGTACATTCGATAATGTACATAAATACATAATGCAAGCTCTATGTAATAATTATTGTTTCGTTAAAGATTTGTAAAACATTTGCGAATGATAATTAGGAACTATCACTGTTTTCTTTGCACCTTTTACACAATGCTACTTAGTAAGGTTACGTTAGGTTAGGTTAGATTCTACTAAGTCTACTTCGTCTACTACGAAGGAATCTAGACCTAATAAATCAACACCAAAGTAGGTTATCACTAATGATTTTATTTGAATTTGTAATGGTATCACTTTGGTTGATATTAAACCTATCATCGTATTTGATATTGTTTATCCAAAAAAAATGAATTTTAGTGTGGCTACCTGGAGATCTAATCACTTCTAAACTTGAATAAAATCTTATACGTTCTGGTCCTCTCCTCAATCTTTCTCTCAATTACATTACTGTAGCGTATAATCCAAAAATTGTTTGTAGCCTCTAATAAACGCCAATAATTTCTGCTCACAGATTAAAGAAAGTCCGAGCAGAGTTTTGGTGTAATACAATGTCTACAACAAAGTTCAATGAAAATTAAAAGAATAAAAAATTTGTAAAATGCTTTGTAAAATCTTATGTTAAGAAAAAAATGTATAATTTAAATGAATTTTTTGCTAGTAATTTATAGTGGGGATACTATTGTGTAGACAGTGGGGAGCTGGTCCATAGATGCACTTTTTCAACCCGTCGGAAAAATCGTTAGTTAAAATATACAATCTTACTATGTGGAAAACCTTTAGCTAGTTATGAGGAATTCTTGTTTTGTTTTTTTCGAAACTGACACTGAAGCCGCTACTTGTACTCTAATCGTACTTGAACCTATTTGCGACAATGTATAGTTGAGTGAAGGATCGGTAAGATTGGAGAAGTAGTTGCGAGATTATAGTAAATTGGAGGGAAAGTGTTATCCCGTATATGTACTTCTTCAGGAGTGAAGAGTTCTACCAAAGGGAGCGCGTTGGCTTTAGCCGTCTGGCCAAATATTTTCAGTCTTAAGAATTTTTTTTTTCAAAGTAAACAAACTGAATTCTGCTAAACTATGAACCATTACTACTTATAAAAAGTTTATTTTTGTGCATTTTTTTTTTATAGAAATAGTTTCAGTAAATTAAAGTTTAAATTACCATAAACAATATAATACATTTTTTTACTTTCTGTTAATTGTAATCGTGTCAAATTTTCCATATCGAGTTTTCAACGGAAATACACTTTTGAGGTCTCCTTAGTCAAAAAAAAAAAGTGGTTTTTAGAAAATGGTATGTGTATTTATGTGAACAGCATAGCTGAAAGTTCAAATTTGATACTTATGGTATAGGTATCACTCACTTTGCTGTATGGTTGTTTTTTTTTTTCAATTTGTGGCATCTTTCTCGAAAATCGCTTCAAACCATTTTCTTTAAACTTTGAATATCAATTACACACATTATTATTATTATTATTATTATTCAAGAAAGGAGAGTGCGAAACCCTACGCTATCCAAAGCCTCCCTGGGCCCATATAGCTACACCTAAAGAATAACAACTACTGGGTCTGAAACAAAAGTCCAGGTCCAGGTTTTACCCATCTAAGTTTTACCACAGACCGAACAAATCGGACCAAAACCTTAAAAGGACATAGCTTAACATCCTCTACCGATATCCTAAACATCCGGCCGAAGGTCCTAAACCTAATCACCTCACAACCCAAACAATCCATCATTAGATGCATGGGTGTTTCCTCCTCCATCTCACAAACTCTATAAAAGGGGTCAGGCATGAGTCCCATTGTATAGAGATGTCTCCTTAAACCACAATACCCTGTGAGGAAGCCAACCAGATGCCTGAGAGAGGTCCATGAAAGAAAGACATCGGATCCCACTACTCAAATCTCCGTCCGGACCCCCAATGAGCATCTTAGACTGCCGACAACCCACTGCAGTGAGGTCACCTAGACAGACATGTGCCAGAAGACACACCAACAGTAGGCTTGGGACCAATGAAAGGGAGCGGGGCGCCTAATTTGGCAAACCTCTCCACCTCCTCATTCCCAAAAATTCCCACGTGACCTGGAAAACCCAGAACAGAAGCACATCCTTCAGTAAAGAAAGATCTTCCAGCCTTTTAGAACATTCCAACACCAATCTGGAAGTATAGGCACGTGAACTAAGTGCCTTCAACGCAGCTTGGCTGTCCGAGCAGATACAAACACCCCTTAAATTAGTGTTACTCACCCGCTCATCCAAAATACAACAAAGAATTGCATATATCTCAGCCTGGAAAACGGTAGCCTACTCACCAAGAGGCACTGCCGAATGGTTTCCCGTCTCAAAATAGACGACAGCCCCAGACCTACCATCCATCCTGGAACCGTCCAATAACACATATAAAAAAAAAAGCTATGATTTTTATTTGAAACATTTTTCTGGGAAAATTCATTTAAGGCAGCTTTTGGGGAAGCGGAGGGTAACGTTTCTTAAAAAAGGGCTATTTCAATTTGTTATACAATTTCTATCATTAATTAGAATTAAATAAATTGCCAAATTCTGAAGTTGAAAAAAATCGGTTGACTGGAAGTGTGTTTTTTACTGAAGATTTTTTCATGTTTCTGCGATTTTTTTCTCCATAAAAACACAGACGGATTTCTTTACGCTTTTCATACTAATCATGGAATACAAAGACCTATCACTTTGGTTAGCAATATTTTTACAGAAAGTTCACTGAAAGAAGTTTAATGGGAGAGTGAGAGGTTATGTTTGCCTCCAAAAAAAAGAAAAGTAATTTTTATTAAATTCAAATTCCCACCCTTGATACAAAATCGAAGAGAAATAAATATTTAGTGAAAAATTATAAGTGTGAAGAAAATTTCTCATTTATAATTCTGTAAACTAAGGTAAGAGAAAATCGTTTGAGTGTGTCACCCTAGATTTTTATTATTATTATTATTAAGAGATTTTAGTAAATAATCTTTATAAGAAATTTGAGAATTGAATTTGAAACAAATATTGATTTAAGAGAGTTCTAGAAATCTATGACTAAAGGCATACTTCTAAACTTGACTATTCAGTTTTGTATGGATAAGTGCTGTTTGTGGAATAAAACGTCGCTCCAATAATTCCCAATTCTGTTACTCCTATTTATTAAAAAGTAAAAAGTATAATGTATAGGAAAGTCGTATGAGTGTTTCATACTTTTTTTTTTGTTCCTTAACATTTAGCAAACAATCTTATATGTCTTACATTGTAAAAATAGAGTGCTGTTCATGGAAAAAAAAAAAACCTTGAAACGTTAAATTGACCAGATTGACAAATACATCCTGCAAGCATGTTAGAGGTGACGGACGGGCGCAAACTAACGCGTTCCGGAATCATGCAACTTAAGATTGTCGCAAGCTTAGTCAACTGTCTACAACAAGTTGAAACATTCTCAAAGTATTCAATAATATAAAGAGGAAAATATTTAAAATATTCTCTTCATTTGACTCAGAATTTTATTTATACTTTTCTATCTTTTGAAAAAATGTATTAAAAGAAATTTAGATTAATTTATTTTCATTTTGTTTATATTTTAATAAAGTAAATGGGATTAATAAATTAATAAGGGATTTTTAGGGAATATTGCTGACGTTTCTGATAAAACATTTTCATATTCATGCAGCTATTTCAGTTTGATCAAAGGATTTCAACGCAGATTCAATAATAATTGTTTCAAAATGATGAATCAATAGAGAAACTTGAATAAACTGAAGGTCCTAGAGAGAATTCTTTAAATATACTAACCGTTTGAATTACAATAATCCAATCAAATCGGACAAAACCTCTAAGGAAAAGTAGCTGAAGCTCCGACCAAAGTTTCTGAATCAAGCAATGGGAGTTTATACCTCCTGTATCACAAACTCTGGCCTTATTGAACCTTATTATATAATGATGTCACTTGATCTCAAAAGCGGTGATTGCAATAAATGGTGATTCTGCCCTCCAGATAATCCGCTCGTCAAAATCATCCTCGTGGAAGCTAAGAATTGCCCTGTTCAATAGCTTAATCCGTTCTGCTCTTCTTTATTCAAGTGAAGTGTGGGCATTGAGATACTTGGAAAATATTGAGGTCATTCAGATGTAATTTTTTAAACTATTATATTTTTGGCCCAGGCAAACCCCGGGGTACATGTTCGTTTGGAGAGAGGACTGATAAAAATAAATGCACAGGTTCTGAAGTTAGCCATTAACTGGTGGGAAAAACTGTTATGTATGTATCCGAATCGTTTGCCTAGGATTTGCTTTAATAAAATGATTTCACTCGATAGGTCTTCGGAAAACGTAGTCAAATATAATTGGTGTAGCCAGCTAAAAAAAATTATTTGTGATACCGAGTACGGATGGATATGGAATGAGCAAGATGCTGGTATTGCAAAAAAAAAATATAAGAATTCAATTTTAACTGATTACAAAAACCGATTATTAGTTTTAGATACAAACAAAGCAAACAATTCTAACTATAACTGTATGTATAAACAAATATATTTGGCAAATACCACTCAGCCCTATTTGAATTTAGACACTTCCGTGATTCAAATTGCAATATTAAGTCAATTAAGAGTGTCACCTAGTAGGCAGATAAGTATTTACTTTAATAAACAATGTCATAAAATCAATACAGAAGATAAATGCCCCTTATGTTTAGAATGCTATGAAAGTTTGGATCACATATTTTTTGTTTGTCCTTTATATAACACAAATAGAAATAAATATTTAAAACACTTTAAACATATTATTGCATTGTTGAATTCATACAAACTAATAGATATCAAAAACATTTACTTTTTAGTACCCAACTGTTTAAGACTTAGATCTTTACTTGGCTAAATATTCTGTTTGACTAAGTTTGATTTTGATTTATTTTCTAAATTTCACCCAAGTAAACACATAATGGAATGTATAGGGCTAAAAAT
>JAAEAF010004046.1:0-51192 GCA_011037195.1 Triatoma infestans | reverse complement strand
AGCCACGAGCTTCATGATGGAGCCACTTTCAGCATTACTAGGCCTGATTAAGAGAGCGAAGTTGAAGGATTGCTATAAACCCAGGGGATCCACAATAGACCTCTCAACGACGGGTCGCAGTGGAATGAGCGGTGGCCCTTCCCAATCTAATCTAATCTAAGCTAGGTAAACGAAGATTATATTAGTTTATATATTGTGGAAGTCATTTTCGAGAAAAATCACACAAAAAAATGCTATTCGGTAGACACTTCCGGTTTATCAGATTTTTCGCCCAAAACATTAGATTTTCGAAATTGAGTTTCCATAAAAAAAATATACGCCTGAAAGATAGTTTGATATTCCGCTTATTCTGGAGGAAGTGATTAAAATTCGTCACTCAAAAAAAAAAATATTTTACGCAATGGTTTTTACATCCTTTTACAACTTACTGTAAGAGAAAGTATTGTGATCTTGCGAAATTTTTGAAATGCCATTTTCTTGCGAAAATAGGTTTTGAAGTCCTTTGAATATAAAACAAAAACTCATACGTCTTATTTTGCAATTAATATACGTAATTACAAAGTTGACATATTTTCTTTAAACTCGCACTTATTCCCCTTAATTTTATTTTTCTGCTCTGTAACTTAAATATAAAATTATGTAGGGTTACATGTTGATGGGAGAACCCTTAGCAGATTTAGTCATTTGAATTTAGTTATTTCGTACCCTAATAATGCCATTAACTTAGGAACCAACACCATGTAATTTGCAATTTGACGACACAACTCTCGCAATGCTGCTTATGATCATTTTTTCTAAGGAATATTACAAATAAATGTTAAATGTTTATATCTGTGCACTTAGCATTCCATGTTTAAAGGAAATCATTATATTGAATTTTCAAGAAAATTCGGAAAAATCCTATTCAGTAAAAAAAGCAGTTTTTCGATAACCGATTTGGAATTCTAGTAATAATTCTGATGTATATTAATATTATATTAGGTGGTAGCAACCATACATTGTACTTAAATGGTAATTTAGAGGAAAAATTCACGTTGCTCCCCCTCCCCACAGCTGATTCAATAATAAGTTTTCCTGAGAAAAATTTCAAATAAAAAGTGATCAGTATTTATATAGATTGATTGCCCGCAAGAGGTCTCTGTTGCTGGCAGTTACTTGGGGAGTTTTCACGGATTAACATAGCTCAGGATCCCATGCACTTTGTCAGAACAGTGCACAATACACTTAAACTACATACACTCTACCCTTTGCAGACAAGGACAAACACAGTGCACAAGCTAGTGTCTCCGTCCCTTGTTAATTGGCATAAGCCAAGGGAGAAGGAAGGGATTAGCTCAGTGGTAGTGCGCTGGACTAGCAACGCGGAGATCTCGTGTTCGAATCATGCAGTGCTGCCCTTAGATTTTCTCTTCTTAGGAGCCTCTACAGTTCATGGTCCGGTGATGGGCAGTGTTATCTGTAGCTAGAGAACACTTCTCAGAGGCCGGGAGAAGGCTTAAGGGAGCACAGTAGATCTTACAGGTCGCAATAATCCCCTAAACAATCTATGTAGATTAATATATAGTTCAAAGAAAATCATTGGATAAAATCGGGAAAAAGTAGGGGAGGGGGAAGTTTAGTAAAGATGCATTTCCGGTTGATATATTTTGCCCGTGTAAGCAACCAAAGAGAGCAAAGAGAAGCTCAACCACTCTCTCGGACTGGAGTGGGAGAAGCTGTATAAATCTCTATCTCCGACCAATTTGGTCTTCAAATGAGTCTGATTTCTGGGCAGTGCCTTCAAAAACCTGCAGTTATAAAACGATTCTTTTCTGCATCCAATAACCTCGTCTTTAGGACATTATTACAAAATTACTGCTGGATGAACTGTACACTCTTGATAATGTGAATGATAAGTATGATCTCTTCTGTACGTGGGTGAAGTACTTTTTCAACATTGCTTATCCTTTAAAGAAAATATACCTTACTGAACCTAAGAAGCCGTGGTTATCGAAAACGTTAGAAGATCTGAAAGATGAATTATTCTATACTCTCCGGATGGCAAGAGCTAGTAGCAATACAAATATATGGCGCAAGTATAGATCCTTAAAGAAACATCTACATGAGCAGATATCTCATGCAAAGAAGACATATTACAACAATATGCTAGAATCAGCAATCAATCTGTCAAAAACAGCATGGTCCATAGCCAAAAACTCTGACAGAGGTAGCTGTAAACCCGTTTGTTTAGCTGATAAATCTGGGAAGATAGTTTCTGATCCAAGAGATGTTGTCAATATGTTTAACTCTAGCTTTATTGACAACATTCAGGATCTAGTCAGTGAAGTGAATAATATAATCAATAATATTTAATGATAAACAATTTTCCAACCCCCAATCTATCTATTTGAAACCAATATCTTTGTCTGAACTGAAATCCTCAATCAAAACTATCAGCAAAAAATCACCGCACGGATATGATGATATACCATGTAGCTTGATACTTATAATGGAACCTTACATTGATAAATCAATTCATCATATTTTCAATCTGTGCCTTGAAAAGGGTGTTTATCCAGACGGCATGAAGACGGCCAGGATAGTTCCAATCTTCAAGAAAGGAAAGAAGGATGACCCCAATAACTATAGGCCTATTGCTGTTATGTCTGTGTTTGCTAAGATCTTGGATGACCTCATTTATGAATGATTTATGGATTTCTTAATATCGTGTAACGTCTTCTCTGACACTCAATTTGCATTTCTTCCTGAAAAAAGTTCAATTGATGCTATTTCTTGCCTTTTGGAAGAAGTGTACAAATCCCTTGATCAAAATAATGATGTCATTAGTTTATTTTTCGATTGCTCCAAGGCCTTTGATATTGTGCAGCATGAAAGATTGTTAGAAACTCTGGACAAAGTTGGCATCCGGGAGTCGCTCATCAACTCATGAATTCATATCTGGGCAATAGGAAACAAGTTGTCACATTAAGATCTTCTGATGAATGCAATATCAAAGAGAATTTCAATCTCGGACCCTATGATCTCCTAGTGGTGTAGGACAAGGCTCTAAGTTGGGGCCACTCCTATTTATTATAGAGGTCAATGATGCACCCAGAAATAGTAGGAGAGGCAAGTTAATTCAGTATGCAGATGATATCAGCACAGTATTCACTGGAGGAATCGAGGATGATGTTGTGAATTGTGCCAATGTTGGAGCAGATGACATATTTAGATGGGCCAAAGACAAATGCATTAAAATGAATAATTCCAAGACGGTTGGTCTGTGCTACTCAGTTGCTCCAGGTGGAAAAGAGTACTCTCCTTTAGTTAAGACTGAATGCGGCAGCAAAATCTTCCCACCTTCGACAAAATTTCTTGGACTCCACATTTCTGTAGATCTGCGCTGGAAAGAACATATAGGTTCACTGGCTCCTAAACTTTCGAGCATAGTATATCTCTTGAAAAAATTAACTCTAATCCTCAATCTCGAGGCCTTGAAAGTAGTATATTTTGGAAAATTCCAATCAACGGCTTCCTATGGGATAATGTTTTGGGGAAACAGCCCATGTACATCAAGAATTTTCCGCATCCAAAAAAAGAGCTATTCGTGCTGTGGTTTAGGCAAGACCCAACCACAAGCTGCAGGTTGCATTTTAAAAATAACAAAATCCTCACGATTTTATATCTTTTCCATCTGTTCATGGTTCTACAAAATTAGAAATAATCACAACACCTTCAACCATAAATATAATACTCGGAACTGTGACCGCTTTCCTTTTCCTCAAGCAAACCACTCATTTTTCACATCTTCTTATTTATTTATGGGAAGGAAAATATTTAATGCACTTCCAAATGAAATTTCATCTTCACCAACAATGAAATTTTAAAATCTAAACTAAAAACTATGCTCCTGGATAGAGTAATATATGATTTGGATGATTTTCTTGCATAGACTTGCTTTGTTAAAAAGTTATTGGATTGTTTAATATATTGACATGTCTTGTTCATACAACTGTATGTAGAAATGGAGATAAATAAAGATTATTATTATTACTATTATAAACATAGCGACGGACAGTCCATAAAAACACTGTTGAATTCAGTTGAATACATCCTATCGCCACGTATCATTTTCTTACCACTCTACCTTAAACATTTCTCTATTGTAAAGTCCAGGCAGTCTGTGTCTCTTAATTAATATAATAGTTAACCAGTGTTAACCAAGTCTTCTTCTTATATCATCAACCAGACCTAAATTCTCTCCACCTAACACATCAATTATAGCTTTGATTCAGTTACGATGGTGGTGACTACTAAACGGAATACGAAATTTGAACTTCCTGAAAGTTTTTGTGATATTCTGTTCATATAAATACACACTAACACACACAGAACATTCCCCAAAAAAACATTGTTTTCGTATTCAGGGCACATTAAAACATATATTACCGGGAAAAATTTTACTGGGTAGGTTTTTTTTTGTTGAAAATTTCTCGAATTTTCACGAAATCGCCTTCACTTAAATATTCTTAAATATACATAATAATCTTAAAGGAAACATTTTTCCGGGGGGGGGGATGATTTTAGTGGGTTCTGGGAGGAAAATCTGTAAACATTTGATTTAAAATATTTAATGCACTAAATATTTTATATTATTGGGATTTATTGAATTTAATGAATGTTTTTCTGGATTGCAATTGAAATCATATTCAAATAATAGCTACCATGAGTGTCAAACCAACCTGTACCTCCCACCACAACTATTTATCTGTTACGCCAACTAAAACTGACGGAAAATTCCCAATGAAGAGAAAATTCATCAATTTATAATAGAAAATTATGTGAGTGTTTCATATCAGATTTTTTGGAAATTAGACACAATGTTACGTAGGATCATTGTACTCAAAAGTCTAAATCCTGTTCATCATGAGAAGTAATGATTTTTTAGCGTGAAATATCTTTGGGTGTAGAAGTTATTGTTCCAAGAAAAACCAATCACAAGATGAAAGTCATTATTGATTAACCCAAACAGCTGTTTTCAGAAGAAAGACACGTCATTAAAAAAGTATTTATATATGTATTTCTGGGAAATATAGAGTCAATATTCCATTAACAATCCAATAGTAATTATTGCGTTTAATTATTTGTAGAAATTGTTTTTATTAATAATGAATTTCAATCTTTATAATATTATAGGCACAGCCTATATCTAAATTTTATATGTCAAATAATATTCCATTTATCCTCGATAATGTAAAGAAAGGAAAAAAAAAAACCTGTCAACGGTTATCCACCGTGTAATATAGCTGTCTAACATAGAACATAGAGGAATATTGGACACGCCTGTATAGTTAGAGCTATATTCACGTTCATTGTAGCACGAAATAGATCGTTGCCTTATTTTACTTTGTCCTCTATACAATACAAAATCTCTCTCTTTCATATTTTATGAACACATTTCACTTTCTATAGTTTTTGGAAACATTTTTATTTTATTAGGGTGTAACAAAAGTGTGTGCAATTTTCATCTTACAATTTAATCATCTATATACTCGAGCTTACTGCTCGAAATTAAACTCTAAACCATCTGTGAGCCAAAAATTCGATCACCCTTCCGATACCAGGAGCTATTTTTGGAGGCAAAAAACACCTCAAACATCCCGTTTTCACCTCTTTCGTATTTGTACATTTTTTTTTACACATCTCGAGTGTGGGCTGGGTGAAGTTCGAAATTCACATTTTCTATTACTGAGAATGTTTGACGTAACATATGCAGTCTTACGTGGTCTTGTTGAAGGAGTACTCTTTTTCAATTAACCAAAGAAGATATATTGTTCATCCATAGAATTCGGATGTAATCACACGACGGTCGTCAGGAAGTAGCTCAAAATGAATGTCCCCTGGCGTAGTTCCACAGCATTACTTTTTTCTCAAAAATTTCTTTTCAGAGGGGTTAACAGTTGGTTGGCCTAATCGATTGGTTGCTGGATGTCACTAAGTATACACTTTTTTAAGATTATCCAACGTTTTGACAAATTTATTTGCATAAATCAGCAAGCTGGAGCATAAGTTGATGTGGTATGCTTCGGCAGTTTCTGGAAACTATGCTGGCTGTTCAGGTGGGGGTCTATGGTTGAATGGGACACGCCTCAGTTTACCTGAAAGTTTTGTAGTGCGGGTGTAAAGATCTTGCTTCTACAATTGCCGTCAAAAGTGCTGAATCTAAGTTAATTTCGAAAGAGGCGTTTGTGGCGTCATAGTTTTTTTTTTTAAATTAGTGACACAAAATCGTCCGCATTACTAGATTCAACATGGCAATTTTTTTTAATTGGCTCAAAAATCGCATAGATCTTAATATTTAAGCTGGCGTCGCATTGAGATAAGATCCGCTAGACTGCTGCTTGAGGATATTCAACGCTTAGCTTGTCTGGCGGTGACCGGTACGATGCGGACCACGCCAACAGATGCATTGGAGATTTTATTGGGAATTCCACCGCTCTTTGTAGAGGTGAAAACTGTGGCACTGAAAGCCTATTATAGAGTTAAACAGGCAGGTTTTTGGCAGGGTAAGCGATATGGTCATTCTTCTACCATTCATCGCGACATGCTTCTGAAGGTTCCTGTTACAAGTTTTTTTCTGATAGAACGTTGAAGACTTTTGTTTTTCAAGCATTCTTGCAGTGTCAGGTTACCTTCTATGGAAGATTGGGTCCGTCTGAAGTGATACCTGATAATTACTTCCGGTGTTACACGGACGGTTCCAGAATGGATAAGTAGGTCTGGAGGTGCGGTCTATTTTGAGACCGGAGATCATTTGGCAGTATCTCTTGGTGAATGGACCACAGTCTTCCAGACTGAGGTTTATGTTATTTTTTGTATTTTTTGTTGTATCTTGGATGAGAGGGTACGTACCACTAACTTAAAAGGTGTTTGTATCTGCTCGGACAGTCAAGCTGCGCTGAACGCGCTGAGTTCATGTGTCTTCACTTCCAGGTTGGTGTTAGAATGTTCTAAAAGACTGGAAGAACTTTCTTCTTCTCTGAAGGATGTGCTTCTAGTCTGGGTGCTAGGTCACATGGGAATTTTTGGGAATGAGGAGGTGGATAGGTTTGCCTAATTAGGCGCCTCTCTCCCTTTCATTGGTCCCGAGCCTGCTGTTGGCGTGTCTTCAGCACATGTCTGTCAGGCTTCCAGAAATGGACAGCTTCACAGTATTCATCCTTATGGATGAGCTCAGTTAGTTTTCGGCAGTCCAAAATGCTCATCGGGGGTCCGGACAAGGCTATTAGTGAGACGTTGTTGTGTTTTTCACGGAGCTCTCTCAGGCATCTTGTTGGATCTCTTACTTGACATTGTGGTTTAAGGAGACATCTCTACATAATGGCGCCTGTAGAGTCTCCATTTTGTAGAGCCTGTGAGACAGAGGAGGAAACACCCATCCATCTTATGACAGTTTGATATACAGTGAAAAACGTTTAACACGAAACTGAGGAGACCGAAATATTTTTTCGTGTTAAAAGAATTTCATGTTAAACGATAAAATAGAAGTTTGTTTTCGTCCCGATTTTTCTGCCATTGTACACGTACAAAAAAAAGTTTATGTATTAAAATTATAAAAAACATTCGCTGATTTTACCACCGAATTCGAAACTAACTAAAATGTTTTGACAATGGCGGTCGGTACCTTTACCTACTCAAAGACAAGCGGAAACCTAGCAACATTGGCAGCCATTGTTTATTTGTTCTGTCTAATGAAACAAAATAAGCCAGAAAATCTGTGAGACGAAGTGACTGCAGAAAACAGGTATATTTTGTTCGTCCGAGAAGCGAAACCTTTTCGTGTTAAGCGATATTTGTTTCGTGTTAAAAGAAAAAAATGTATGAAATTATATAGTATTTTGTCGGGACCACAGTTTGATTTCGTGTTAACTGATTTTTCATATTAAGCGTTTTCGGGGTAAACTTTTTTCACCGTATTTATATAAATTTCAATACCAAAACATGATCTAATAGATACCAACCTGAACTCCCACTAGAGACCACTAATAGCCAACCGTTCAGTTCGAATTTGTTTTAATTTACCTACGTATATGAACCGACCATTCATCAAACTGTTCCAAGTTGAGATGTGTACAGTCTGGCTACAATCCCTCGGCTCCTCTCTGATGATAGTCCCCATAGTTTCTTATTACAGTGTTCCCAATACCAACCTGCAGACATTTCTATATCCTGGATTTCAAGGTTCTTTTTTTCATTTCCTCCCTTGAAGTTTTTTTGATACATTTTTTTTTTTTTTTTTTTTTTTACTCTATATTTCTAACGAAAATATGATTTACATAGAAATGAGGATTTTTTTTATTTATATTTTCCCTAGTTGGAAACGTGTGAAAAGTAAAAAGGAAATGAAGTTTATGGAATTTTCTGCGAACGAGGGAATGAATGAAGAAATATATTGAGGAAATATAGAGCGACTTTCCCGCCTATTTTAGCAGATTTATGCGACTCGAGGTAAAAGAAAACTTCATAAAATACTGTTCACATCTTTTGAGAGTTTATTCTTATTTCCCAAAGTCCTCTTTTTATTTTTTCAAAACTATGAAATTTTGTCACTAATTACGACAAAAAATGTTTTTTTTAGCGAATGATCTGTGTAAATGTGAACAAAACATATTTATTATAACGCAACAAATATATCACCGGAAGCTTAAATTTGGTATGTCATTTGTGAAATCATCACCGCATCTGTTACGATGGTTTTGGTTAACATCCATCAACCGGAAATACTATTTACTGAATGATTATTTTTTATTGTTGTAAATTTTTCGCGATTTTCTTTAACTATCAACCTGTAAACCTTAAAAAAACCTATTAACCGTAAGTACCGACTTTATAGAGTAGCCGTCTGTTTTAGGGCATTTTCTTAAAAAAAAACAAAAAAAAAAACAGTTCTGCAGATTTCCTTTAAACTTAAAACTTTAGACTTAAACTACAAATGTATAAACATGTAATCTATCAGTTTTAGCTTGGTGAACCCTTAGATGGGTTGATCTTGAGACTTGTTTATCTGGCGTTTTCTTTGGAGTTTTCTGATTACCGGCTTTTTAACTTATTATTATTATTATTCGCAGAAGGGGAGGGCAAACCTACGCTATCCAAAGCCTCCCAGGGCCCATATAGCTACCCCTAAAGAATAACAACCACTGGGACTAGAATGAAAATCCAGGCCCAGGTTTTAACCATCTAAGTTTCACACAGACCGAACAAATCGGACCAAAACCTTAAAAGGACACAGCTTAAGATCCTCTACCGATATCCTATTCCGGCCGAAGGTCCTAAACCTAATCTCCTCACAACCCAAACAATTCGTCATCAGATGCATGGGTGTTTCCTCCTCAGTCTCACAAACTCTACAAAAGGGGTCAGGCACGAGTCCCATTATATAGAGATGTCTCCTTAAACCACAATGCCCAGTGAGGAATCCAACCAGATGCCTGAGGAGAGGTCCGTGAAAGACATCGGACCCCGCTACTCAAAGCTCCGTCCGGGCCCCCAATGAGCATTTTAGACTGCCGACAACCCACTGCACTCATCCATAAGGATGAGTGCTGTGAGGTCATCCACGTCTGAAAGCCCGACAAACATGTGCCAGAAGACACCCAACAGCAGGCTCTGGACCAATGAAAGGGAGAGAGCCATTTGGCAAACCTATCCACCTCCTCATTCCCAAAGATTCCCGTATGACCTGGAACCCAGACCAGAAGCACATCCATTAATGAAGAAAGATCTTCCAGTCTTTTAGAATATTCCAACACCAATCTGGAAATGAAGACACATGAATTAAGCGTCTTCAACGCAGCTTGGCTGTCCGAGCAGGCTTTTTATCTTAGTTGCTCCTAACTCTTGGGGAGAGCAAGAAACCCTTGTAGGGAGAAGACTCACTGTCCAAGTTGAAGTACATTTGCCAATACATTGCAGTGGGCGAGGTAGAGGCGGTAATGCATAGTTGAAGTGCGACCGGAGGCACGATGGTAGAACTTGCTGCGGCTTGTATTGAAAATTATTGAGTCCAGTTTTTATTTGACAAAATTACAGCTTTATTCCATTACACAAATAATGTAATTATATTGTAGTCCACGTGACAGCGCCATCATGCATGAGCAAACTCCAATAATACTTGAACATTAACCTCATTAGATTTTCCAAAACCTTCTAAAATCTTTTTGAATTGACTCAAAAACAAATCTCTGGGCATTTACCATTTCACGTTTAAAGAAAAATCTTTAAGAAAATAAAAATCGAGAAAATTGAGCAAAAATGGATAAAATCGCACATACAGTAGTTGTTGGAGAGTTGTACGAAATCTTCGTGTCTGATGCAATGGATAAAGAATATCCTATAAAGAATTCCTGCGATTTTTTTTTTTTTTTTTTTTTTTTGAGAAATCTTGTTCAACTATACACAAACACACATCACACAATTCTGCAATTAATTTGCCAACATTGTAATCACTGATGTCGGGCTGATTTAAAACTGGTTCGGATTGGGAGGATATTTTAATTCTATAAAAACGTAAAAGATATTTCACTTCTCATTACGCCCCGGCGTTAATGTTTAGTGAAATAGCATTTTTTTTAGTCAAATTAAATCTTTTTTCCTTCATATTGAACCTCATTTAATCAAATTAAACAATATTTTCTAAAATATGATTAAATATTTTTCGTTCAAAATAAACTTTTTGTTTGCTCAAATTAAACCTTCTTTTCCAACAAAAAAAAATCTATTGTGAAACACTCACACAACTTTCTCTTACTCATGTTCTCAAAATTGTAATTGACAAATTTTATAGTTAGTATACCAAATTTAATGAAATTCGTCGAAAACTGAAAAAACTGTCTAGTAAAAGCGCACTTCCAGTTAACTAATTTCCTTGAAAATCGGAATTTTGGCCATCTATTTATTTCCAATTAATTTTCTTTGGATGATAGAATTGTACAATCAACTATGATAGCACTTTAGATGAAACCTAACCCCACCCCTCCCCCATAACTGCCCTTAAATGAATTTTCCCAGAGAAAAGTTTCAAATAAAAGTTGTAGCTCTTTGTATGTGTAGTTTGATACAGCAAGTTTAAAGAAAATCGTCGGAACCATTTTTGAGAAAAACGCAAAAATGTAAAAAAAAACTAACTAGTAAAGTGGTACTTCCGGTTGAGGAATTTTGACAGATAATGTAATGTCAGATACCATGGTGATACTTAAACGGAATATCAAGTTTCAACTTTCTACGGGTTTTTCGTTTTTAAGCTATGCTGTTCACATACATACACACACAACACACACACACACACAGACCATTTGCTAAAAACCATTTTTTTCGACTCAGGGGACCTCAAAATGGATATTTTCGGTGAAAACTCGATATCGAAAATTTAACACGATTACAATACTTCCTCCTCTTACTAGGAGTAAGAAGAGAAAGTAAAAATTAAACCTCACTCCACTATATTTTAATGCAGAAAGTGTTTATTTTTTTTGCTCCACAAATTTGTTTAATTATTAGAGATTTTTTTTTTTCAATTTGTTTTAAACCAAATAATATCCGTTGATGAAAATCTACAGCTGAGAATAGACAGGAACTATCTTGCTCCAAGTTTATTTTGAACATTGACACCTAAAATTAGGTTTTTCTTTTAAATATTATATGAAATAATTATTCCTAAGTTTACTTTCTCTTATTGCTAGTTAAGAGAAAATATTGTAATCATGTAGAATTGTCGATAACAAGTTCCCACAAGTTTTGAGGTGCCCTGAGTAAGAAAAAGTGGTTTTAGAAAAGTTCTGTGAGTGTATCTGTGTGAATGCATAGCTCAAAAGTCGAAAAAAAATCCCAACTTATATTCCTTATAAATACCACTATAGGATCCGTAAAATAAGTGATCTTGTCAAAATTCCTCCACCGGAAGTACCACTTTATTGAAAGGATTATCCACTTTTTTTTTTACGTTCTACTCTTGTATCACTTAATCATTCAAAACCTGATGGCATGGATACCTTGTCGTATCAGGGTTCTTAGTATTGCCCGAGATTCTAGGAGGTGAGAAAAATTGAAAAACAAAAAACAAAAAATTTTGTAAAAAAAAATATTTTTACTTTTTTCGTACTTTTTCAGTTTTAATTTTTTATAAAACTGTAAGTATAAAAAGTATACAAAATTAACACTACAAGATATTATTTAGCTAGCGAATTGTATTAAAATAGATTGTTTGCAATAAATGTTATTTATTTAACAAGTGAGAAAAGTATGATGTTTAATACTCGAGTTGTAAGATAAACTTCGTTCACGAGTTAAATATTAGATTTTCTCTACAACCATATTAAATTGGTTCTTAATTTATATAAATATATAAAAAATATGAAAAGGTGTAAAATACTGAGAATGTATTTTAATTCAAGTTAAATATTCTCTCTCTTTTTATAACCTGTACCGTTTGATATAACCTCAAATCCTCTGTATCTAGGTTTTGTTTTGATCTTGTTTTGGCGGATTGTCGCTAGATGTCGGGCTAATTAGAGTTGAATAACGTTTACTTTGATGCACTAGTGAGAGAAAGTGTAGTGTATAACTCACTTGCATGTGTGTGAAAGTTGAACTTTCTACACTAAATTTAGTGTAATAATCGTCAACATTATTCAAATGATTGCAGAAAAATGTTATTCATTTAAGTGTGTGTGTGTGTGTGTGTGAATATTTGTGTTTTCACACTTTTTTTTTTAACTTTTTTTATTGAATATTTACAACTGTTTTATAAGGAACAACAAGTAAATGTGATGTATGAACAAATATACAAATGGCGTGTTAGTTGACCATCACTGACTCGACCAATTGGTCACGTGGCCAGCGGCGCCTCAGCCGTCTGTGAGGATTAAAAGGAAGTGTCGTTGACGATAAATTTGCAGCTAAAGGGTTAGGATGTGATATGAGTTTTTGATGGAAGTTATTGTAACGAGTTTTGGCAAGTTCAGAAACGAATGGAATTTTGAGGTCATTGTGGATAGTTAGATTACTGACAAAGAAGGGTGCATTTAGGATGTGACGGAGGATCTTAGATTGTAGGGTCTGTATTTTGTTAATGTTAGATCGTTTTGCAGTTCCGTAAGGTTCGAGTCCGTAAGTCCATATGGAGGCCAAAAGAGATAGATACAGTCGTCTTTTATTATTGTAGAGTATTAGTTTTGAGCGTTGGTCGAGTAATCTCTTTAGGAGCCTGTATCTATTATTCAGTTCAATGCGTTTAAGTCATGTGTGGGGATTCCAAGTAAATCGCTTGACCAGGCACAGTCCAAGGTACCGCACAGGGAATGATCTGCTGAGGAAATAGGTGAGTTATATAAGTAGACAGGAGCAAGAGTTTTTCGTTTTAGTGTAAAGACTATGTAATTTGATTTCTGTGGGTTGTTTTTATTCGCCATTTTTGAAGCCAGGATTCCAAAGAATTCAGGTGGGTTTTAGTGTGCGAACTGCTAGAGTAGGATCAGCATGTTTGGAAAGGATTGCAGTGTCGTCAGCGAAGGTGTAAATAGAGGTATTGGGATGTGAAGGTAAGTCAGCTATATAGAGAGTATAGAGCAGGGGAGCTAGAACACTTCCTTGTGGTACTCCAGCAAGAATGGGATGAATAGAAGATTGAGAATTGCCATGAATTACTTGGAAAAATCGGTCTGTGAGATAGGAGTTAAGAATGAGATGTTTACACACTCAAAAACAAATAATTGCAGGAAGCTGTAACTTTGATTAATCGAAGAAAGAAGTTTTTGATCAGACTCCACCAACCGGAAGTGCTACGTTACTAATTTTTTTTTTTTTTTTTTTAAATTTTTATCGCGCGATTAAAAATTCAAACACAAATTTTTGACATAATGTTTGACAAAATTAATGATCATATAAATGAGGTTTTTCTATAGAATATTGTGTATGTACAAATAGAATAATGATAATTTTTTAATTACAGATACAGTGATGGCTCAATGATAACATGGGATCTAATCAATCTTCACGGAGTGAAGTGGATTTCTCTGAGGAAGGTAAAATTAACTTCTTTTTTTAAAGAAATCACTATTAAAACACTAGGTTTGGTTATCTCTACTTTGAAATAAAAATTTGTTATAAGCGGTTCTACGAAAAGTTCCAAGCTTTAAGACTAAATTTACTATAATCAAAACTTTTTACCAAACTTTACGCCTTCATTTTATCACTGCAACTTACAACATAAATAAAGTAGGAAAATAGTATATATACGTATATCTTACCATTTTATGCAATACTTTGCCACAAAAATAAATCCTATAAATTTGCCATAAAATTAAAAGTTTTTTTTAAAGCATCATTTCTCCTTTATAAAATATCCTGATCCTTTTTTACAAATCTAATATATTATTACAATATTTTTTTTTTGTTTCAGTGAATTTCGATCATTTCCAAATATTGAGAGCCATTGGCAAAGGCAGTTTTGGTAAAGTAAGTAATTTGCTAATTAATATTTTAATTAATAATATATTAATAATAATCCATATTATTGATCATTTTTTACTACTTTCTCTAGCTGCTATTGTTAGAGGAAGTATTGTAATCGTGTCAAATTTTAGAAATCAAGTTTTTACCGGAAATACACGTTTTGAGGTTCCCTGAGTCCTCAAACTTAATATTTCGTTAAAGTGCCACCAGGAGACACGAAAATAAGCTTTTTGTAAAAACTGTTCAACCGAAAATGTCACTTTACTGATTTTTTTTTTTCAGTTTTTTCAGATTTTCTCAAAAACAGTTTCAACGATTTGCTTTAAACCTTATATATCAACTATACATATAAAGAGTACCACTTTTATTTGAAACATTTCTTTGGGAAAATTCATTTAAGGATACTTTTGCGATAGGGATGGGGGTTAGATTTTCTACTAAAGTGCTATTTCAGTTTCTTACACGATTCCATCATCTAGATAATATTAATTATAATTAAATATGTTGTTGAAATTCCGAGTTTGAAGAAAATCGGATGATTTTCTAGGAAGAGGAAATCGGTTTTTTTTTAGGAAGAGGTGGGGTTATGTTTTCCTCTAAAGTGCTGTGAACTGATTATACAATTCTACCATCTAAAGAAAATTAATTGGAAATAAATATGATTGTCAAAATTTCGAGTTTCAAGAAAATTAGTAATCGGGAAATGCGTTTTTTCTGAACGTTTTTTTTCCAGTTTGTGCGATTTTCTCCATAAAAATATCGAAGAATTTCCTTAAATTTGATTATAAAATTGTTTGATAACTTTTTTTTTTTTAATTTTTCTCACCTCCTAGAATCTCGGGTAATACTAAGAGCCATGTTACGACAAGGTATCCATGCCATCAGGTTTTGAATGACCAAGTGATACAAGAGTAGAACGTCAAAAAAAAAGTGTATAATCCATTTGGATTGAAGTCAAATAGTGGTACCAATTTGTCAAAAGTGGTACTTCCGGTGGAGGAATTTTGACAATGATCATGATCATTTTGACATGATTTTACGGATCCTATAGTGGTATCTCTAAAGAATATCAAGTTTGAACTTTCTGCGATTTTTTTCGACTTTTGAGCTATGCATTCACACAGATACACTCACAGAACTTTTCTAAAACCACTTTTTCTTACTCAGGGCACCTCAAAACTTGTGGAAACTTGTTATCGACAATTCTACATGATTACAATATTTTCTCTTAACCAGCAATGAGATTTTTTTTTTTTTTTTTCGTTTTATTAAGAAATTAAATTCTCTCTACATTAAAATTTAGTAGAGAGAAGTTTAATTTTTTTTTTGTTGGAAAAATGTTTAATTTGAGCAAACAAAAAGTTTATTGTGAACGAAAAATATTTAATCATATTTTAGAAAATATTGTTTAATTTGATTAAATTAGGTCCAATATGAAGGAAAAAAGATTTAATTTGACTAAAAAAATGTTATTAGACTAAACATTAACGCCGGGGCGTAATGAGAAGTGAAATGCCTTGTTTATATTTTATGTTTTTACAGAATATGTAAGGATGTAAATTGGTGTGAGCGAAAATCTTTATGAATGTTTCACACAAGATTTTTTTTGTAAATGAGAAATTATTTACAATAAGTGAAATTCCTGTTTTGAGAAGGTCTTTTATATACGATATTTTTCATATACTAATGCTAAGTTGGTAGAACTGTTATTAGATTCCTTATAGAATAAACTAGGTGTTCTTATATGGCAATTTGAATGAGGGGAAGTGGTTATTAAGAGATATTATCAGACGTTATATTTTCTATTTGCATTACACGCTTGTATTTAATATTATGTACATAATACTTTATAAATTTCATTTTAGAAATAATTTATAGAAATTTATTTTATTTAATATTTTAATTTATTTTATGGAACCGTTTAATATTATAACGAGTAAACATTGTTAAAGGAAAAATCTGGTATGAAACACTCACACAACTTTCTCTTACTCCTGTTCTCAAAATTATAATTGACAAATGTTATAGTTTGTGTGCCACCAAATTTAACAAAATTCGTCGAAAATTGAAAAAACTGTTCAGTAAAAGCGCACTTCCGGTTTACTAATTTCCTTGAAACTCGGAATTTTGGCCATCTATTTATTTCTAATTAATTTTGTTTGGAAGATAAAATTGTATAATCAACTATGATAGCACTTTAGAGGAAGCTGTAACCCCACCCCTTAAATATAAAGTGCCCTTAAATGAATTTTCCCAGAGAAATGTTTTAATAAAAGATGTAGATCATTGCATGTTTGATATATACACGATGTTTCAAGAAAATCGTCGGAGCCATTTTTGAGAAAATCGCGAAAAAGTGAAGAAATCATTTAGTAAAGTGTTAAAATAAACGCACTTCCGGTTATCCGATTTTTTTCAAACTCGGAATTTCAACAACATATTTAATTCTAATTAACATTATTAAGAAGGCAGAATTGTCTAATAAACTGAAATAGCACTTTAGATGAAAACCTAACCCCACCCCTTAAGAAGGTCTTAAGAAGTGCCCTTAAATGAATTTTCCCTGATAAATGTTTCAAATAAAAGTTGTAGCTCTTAGTATATGTAGTTGATATATCAAGTTTAAAGAAAATCGTCGGAGCCATTTTTGAGAAAATCGCAAAAACGTAAAAAAAAAACTTGTAAAGTGGTATTTCCGGTTGAGGAATTTTGACAGATACCGTACTGTCAGATCCCATGGGAATATCAAGTTTCAACTTTTTACGGTTTTTCGTTTTTGAGCTATGCTGTTCACATACATACACACACACACACACACACAGACCATTTGCTAAAAACACTTTTTTGGACTCAGGGGACTCAAAACGGATATTTCCGGTGAAAACCCGATATCGAAAATTTGACACGATTACAATACTTCCTCTTTTAAAAGTAAGAGAAAGTTAAAATTGATAGGAAAGTACTTAAAAAAAGAAACTCTCTGGAAATTAGTGCATTTTGATGCTTTCATTTGATTTCATTTTCTCATACTACTTGTAAGAGGAAGTATTGCAATCGTGTCAAATTTTTGTAATTAAGGTTTAACCGGAATACTTATTTTGAAGTCCTCTGAGTCCAAAAAAGTGTTTTTCAGGAATTAGTCTTTATGGGTGGTTATGTATGTATGTGAACAGCTTAACTCAAAAAAAAAGGAAGTTCAAACTTGATCTTTCTTCAAGTTTCACCAGGGAGCTTGATAGTAAAATTTTCAGTCAAAATCGATCAATCGGAAGTTCTTCAATTTTTCACAAAAATGGCTCAAACGATTTTCTTAATGAGCTACAACTTTTATTGAAACATATTCCTGGGAAATTCTTTGTAGAAGGTTTTTAGAGGATTATATATATGTATATATATTATTCGGGATTAAGCCTTCGTTCCAAATTACTTCTAAGCACGTTTAGTGGGGATGTTCATGAGCCAATGATGTGCGTGGAAACATTTCACCTTATTGAATTACGGTTTAAACCGGGTTTTGCTTGGATGGGTGGACATAGGAGAGGGGTGATTTAGCTGTGATCGTGCAGGAATTTTATTACTTGGAAGACCTGAACCAGGGGTATGAGAACTTGATGCTAGAGATAGTTAGCTCCGCACTAATACTGTGTCATCAAAAATACTGAAATATTGTAGGCTCTTGAAGGGAAGCATTTATTCTCGCATGAAAATTTCGCGTGTTGATATTTTAGACGACGCCATTTTTGGAAGTTAAAATATTTATAAAGTCAGGTAATAAATATGTTTAATCATAATTCTAAATTTAACTTGTAGTTTTAATTATGTAAAATAATTTTCTTGTTTGGGTAAAAGAAGATAAATATTTACATAAAAATGTAAACTAACCTTCAAGTTTGTTTACATTTCAATGCAATTCTGGTAAAAAGTTTTTTATTCAACTCATTACCAAATTCCATGTATATAAATGAATTATTTATTGTTTTTTGGCTGACTTTTTATAAACGAATATACTCTGTTTAAAGTAGAGAGCTATGTTTGAATGTAATGTATGACTTTAAACAACGAGTTGTCTAAAACAATCGACTTTTAATGTTTGTACAATATTTCATTATTTTAATTAAACAGAATATATTTAATTAAAAACAGAATTTATAATGTATAATTTATGAATGGTATAAACTGCCAGAAAAGTGTCTCATTAAATATAATATAATCCTGGAATTTATGATGCACAGTTCACCGTTGACCGTCGCCGTAACGGTAGAAAACTGTGATAAAAATGGGTTTTAACGGTGCTAATTAGATTGCAGTATTCTTCTGTTAGATGACGATCAACAGTGTGCTATAACTTCGTAAACCCAGCATAATACTATTTATCAGCGATGTTCCATATACTATCTATCACCTTCTCCGGATTCCACTCGAAGGTTTCAAGTTTTTTTTCGAGATGACCATAGCCAAAGAGGAAAGCAGTCATTCTGGGATATCTGGCGCTAATTCAGACTGATGCCTTCCTTGACTTTGGCCAAAAAAATTTTCTTACTCCAGTTTTCAAAATTGCAATTGACAAATTTTATAGTTAGTGTACTAAATTTAATGACATTCATCGAAAACTGAAAAAAAAAACTGTTCAGTAAAAGCGCACTTCGGTTTACTAATTTTCTTGAAATTCGGAATTTTGGCCATCTATTTATTTCTAATTAATTTTGTTTGGATGATAGAATTGTATAATCAACTATGATAGCACTTTAGTGAAAAACATAACCCCACTCCTCCTCTAAAAGTGACCTTAAATAAATTTTCCCAAAGAAATGTTTTAAATAAAAGTTGTAGATCTTTGTATGTTTAGTTTCAAGAAAATCGTCTGAGCCATTTTTGAGAAAATCGCGAAAAAGTGAAAAAATTATTTATTAAAGTGGTAAAGTAAACGCACTTCTGGTCATCCGATTTTTTCAAACTCGGAATTTCAACAACATATTTAATTCTAATTATCATTATTTAGATGACAGAATTGTCTAAAAAACTAAAATAGCACTTTAGAAGAAGCCGTAGCCCCACCCCACCCCCAAAAGTACCCTTAAATGAATTTTTTCCGGAGAAATGTTTTAAATAAAAGGTGCAGTTCTTTGTATGTGTAGTTGATGTACCAAGTTTCAAGAAAATCGTTGAAGCTATTGTTGAGAAAATTGCAAAAAAGTAAAAAAAAATAAAAAACTAGTAAGGTGGTACTTCCGATTGAGGAATTTTGACAGATCGCATCCCATGGTGATACCTAAACGGAGTTTCAACTTTCTACGGTTTTTTGTTTTTGAGCTATGCTGTTCATACACACAGAGACCATTTTCTAAAAACCACTTTTTTGGACTCAGGGGACCTCAAAACGGATATTTCCGGTGAAAACTCGATATCGAAAATTTCACCCGATCACAACACTTCCTCTTGTTAGGAGTAAGAGAAAGTAAAAATATGTATATAAAAAAAAATTAAAATTTAAAAATTGCCCTTTTAATCACCAATAACCTCCTACAGTAATGGCAGAGCTTGTGTACGAAAGAAATAGATTATGAGGAAGTAGAACCTGTCCATGTAATGCCTATAGTCCTTTCGGCAACTGGGATAGTGCCCCAAGAATTGCATGATAGCATAGCCAGCTACACATACCCTGGAATTGGACCGAAACATTTACATGGTCTTCCAAAAGGCAGGTCATATGTAGGCATGGTCTTCCAAGAACATGAATCATATTGTCCGCTTGGTTAATCCCCCCCCCCCATACTCCAAATTATATCCCAGACTCTAATAAAATAAATAAATGCAGCATCTTACTTTTGTGTAACTTAAGAGAATAATATAAATTTTAAAATCTCTTTATTGGTTAGTTTATTTTGATGTTGAGTACCATATAAATTTGTTTGAAGATTATGTAATCTGGATACATTATATGCAAGAATTTAAGCTATGCTTTTCACTTTGAAATAGATCTAAGCTTTGTATTGTTTAGATATAATGAAAAGAAATATAATATGGGTCACTTAAACTCACATAAATTTGAATATGCCAGTGGAACGGATATTTATTATAAAGGAATATTATAAAGAAGCTACTAGAAAAATATATTTCCCAATGTTTACCTTTCATTATTTGAATCTTAAAGAGTTTTCCACAAAAGAAAAAGGACAAATACAGCAGTAATAAAAAGTAATAAAACCATTAAGCATTTTTATTATCTCTTAAATTTTTCTAAATTGTTATGCTCTATTATAAATTGAGATGGATTTTTATATATTTGAAATAGTATTACCGAAAGGAAGGCAATCAAATTTAGGTATGTACATATGTTTGTGTGTATGACAATAATATCTCAAAAATCATAAATCTGATACGAAAGTTACGGTTTGACAACTGGCTTGTTTTTAGGTTTATCATTTGTTTTTTAACATTAAGCTTTCTTCTATGCATTTACCATTTATTTAATAGCATTGCTACAATTCGGACTTTGAAGTAAATCGGCTTTTAGGAAATGTAACTTACAGAATAAAGTTTTAGTTTTTTGTGGCTTTGCCTCCCCCCCCCCCAAACGTTTCTAGCGATTTGTATTAAACTTAAAATGCTAAATACACACCTATCACTCTGCTTATCACTTTTATTTGACAAAACGTTTTCCAAAAAAAAAAAAAAAATTGATATTAATGATAACTAAATGTTATTGATAAACATATTTTCAATTTAGAAATTATTAAATAAAAAAAAAAAGTAGAAAAAAACAAAACAGGCATTGAGTAGGACATTGTGTTTCTAAGTGGACAATAAAATGGAACAGACATGTCCGGTTCGAATAGGATCGTTAATTGCTAACAAAAGTGGTTTGTAGAGTATTGGAGAACATTGCGCTAAGTTGTTTACACTAATTGGCCACAATTGTGCCCAGGTGTAAATAAACACATACCGAGGTGTGCAATCAACGTTCACAGATCGATATTTTGTATATTCTATCGACTAGAAGAGTTTAGACTATCATTTTCAATATTCTTATCATTTTTTATTTATTTTTTTTTTTTTACAATATCGTAATTTTTTTATTCATTAATTGGGATCGTGCCAAATTTTCGAAATATAGTTTTCACCGGAAATATACGTTTTGAGGTCCCCTGAGTCATAAAAAAAACGTGGTTTTTGGAAATGGTCTGTGTGAGCGCGTTTGTATGTGAACAGAATAACTCAAAAACAAAAAGTCACAGAATGTTCCAACTTAATATTCCATTGTTTAGGTATTATCATGGGATCCAACAGTAAGTTAGTTGTCTGTCAAAATTCTAAGACCTATTGAAAATTCGAAACTCTTATGGATGATTCTTCTCGACTGTTTTAAATGATGCATAAAGATAGTGAGATTCGGTCTTTTTTAAAAATAAAAAGAAACTTATATTTTTGCCAACGTTTCGACAAATATATTGCCTTTATCAAGGCATAAAAATAAGAAATGTTAAACTCCGAAACATGACAACTTTACTTAATATTTTCATTTATTTTCAACATTACATTTTAATTTTCCAAAAATATAATGTAAAGTTGTCATGTTTCGGAGTTTAACATTTCTTATTTTTATGCCTTGATAAAGACAATATATATATTTGAGGAAAAATTTACACAGATTATTTGGAAGTTCAAATATATAATAACTATATTACACCCTTTCTATAGCTAACATTAACATTTACTATATTACTACTAGTTTGGGAAAAAAGTTGATTAAAAACCCCATGACATTTGAAAAATAAATTTTATAAAGAAAATTGAATATTGGAGAGATTAAATTTTATGAATTAAGTATATGTTTTATTCTTTTATGGCGGTAGGTCTGTGAAGAATCGTAATCAGCAATGGATTGGCAGAGAGAGGTTAGGGTGCGTCCTGTTCAGTCTTAGTTTAGTAAAATCAGTAATATTCCTGGTGTCTGTGATATCCTTGAAAATGGGATATACGGTTTATGGCAAAACTAAGGAATTTATTTTGGGTAATGGGAGTTTGGAGAGGTTAGATTTACAGGTGGAACTCCAGGCTGCACTGGCATAAGTTAGCATTGGACGGACGACGACTTTATAAAGGATCAGTTTATTTCCGGTAGACATGTTTGAATTTCGGGACAGAAGTGGAAAAAGGAGCCTAATCGCTTTTTTTTACCTATATTTACTCTGTTAGTTACGTGTGCTGTAAAGTTAAGTTTGGAGTCGAGTAATATGCCTATCTGTTTCTGATGCTATTGGACCAAGGAACTGTAATTCCGTTAGCTGTGACGTAACGTGTAATGTACGGTCTACGTTTAGTAAACATGATGCTTCTCAGTGCATTGCCGGCATCTGGACAGTGTTCTCCCGTTATAGACAACACACTGTCCATCACCGGACAGTGAGCTATTGAGGCTCCTAGGGTGAGAAAATCTAAGGGCGTACGGCTGGATTTGAACTCGGTACCTCCGCGTTGCTAATCCAGTGCACTACCACTGAGCTAATCCCACCCCTTTAAAAGATCACTCTTAAATTAGATTATAATATGTACTCAGGAAGATTTTGTTTATTTGCCTTAATATCAAGGATAACTCTATATCATTAAATTGGATTGGCTGTATGGTTTTTTTTCCAATGCCACTCCCCCCCCCCAAATAAAATTATTCTATCTCCCACTTCTCTCAGGAGATCTTAAAAAATATGTATTTCCGACGGAAACTCAATTTCAAAAATTTAACCCGTTTACATGGAATGTAATGTTTGTGGTGTACGTGCGTGTGTATGTACGTGCGTGTGTATATACGTGTGTGTTTCACTTCCGTTGATTATAAGTGGAATTTTACGGATTAGTTTTTTCTTTTTCACGATTCTCTCGAAACCATGGCTCTATCCATTTCCTTGAAAATTTAGTTATGATTTTTATTTATTTTTATGAAAATTGATTTTCTGAGAGTTTTGGAAGAGCGGTGACTATGGATTCCTCTTAAGTGCTATAACATAATGCTTTCATAGCTTTATTAATCGTATAAATCAGAGAAACATTGAGTATAGTATTTAGTAAATATAGGTTGTTTTTTTTTTATGGAAAACTGTTTTGGAAAGTTGGGAAAGTTTGGCTTCCTTCTTGAATACCATTTCAATAAATAGTACCGGTTCTATCACCTGGTGAGATATGAGGGTTTTAAAATTCCATCAAAACAATGAGAAAATCAGCAAAGAGGAAATTGTGTGAATGTTTCCATCTAGATTTCCACATTTCCTTTTGTTCCTTTTATTATTCCTTAAAAATACCTTTCAAAAAAAAAACATAAATTGATTAATTCGATATTTCATCTTTTTATTTAGTCTTTACAGCGTAAAATTAGTGTTTTTCTCAAAAGATATGTTTCCTGTATATTTGTAGCGGGAAAATATATTTTAACTTTCAAATGGAATGACTTATTGCTCTCATTCCATTCTAGCATTATGGATCATTTGTTATCTGAACGATATTACACCCTGGAGGCATTTCTTTAATGTATTGGTGGGATAAATTTCTGTATTTTGTAGGAAAGACCAGTTGGGCCAATCTGATTGATGGAGATAATAGAAAAACTTCAATATTACGATACAAACCATTTCTTTCTTCGTCATATTCGCTTTCGTTTCATTTGAAAGGAAATATTAATGGATAACTCCCGCGGAACTAAGTCCTTTCTTTATCTGGGGTTAGTGTGGCGGCTAGAAAACCAAAAATCTTCATTGCCACTCTTAAAAGAGTCACTTGTGGGCTTTCATATTATCTGGCAGAGTTTGTATGGAGACGATATCGTCTGTAAATTGTACAAGTGTTTGTGTGTGTAAAATGAAGAGCTAGAATTTACCGGCAGGTATGGTAAAACCAATATTCGAATTGGGAGGGAGTCACTCTATGCAAAGTTCATGTTGTTACATCAGGATATCCAGATAGGGTTCAGCAACAGCCTTGATGAAGAAGATACTTCCACCAAAAGTTTTTCGTCGTGGAACGTCAATATGTTCTTGGCCACCTGGGTACGACTGTTCAGATTTATCCATTTGGATTGGCCATTAAAATGGTGATAGATTTTATTTGTATATTAAGCGATCTTATGTGGAGCACTCTATGTCAAAACCAATGAAGCTTGTGCAAACTTAAATTTATACTAACTGACAGACCGCCAATAGCCTTTTAAATTCAATTTTTACAGTAAAAAGTTTGAAATAGAAGTTATATGTTTCTATCTATGCAGCAAGCATTCTAAGTTTAAAAAAAAAAATCGTTGCAACCGTTTACGAGAAACTTCCAAAAATATCAAAAACATGGCCTATAAAATTGCAACTTCCGATTGATGGATTTGCCCAAAATCTTGGTGGCTGTTGCGGTGGTAGTAACTAAATGGAAATACCAAGATTGAGCTGTTTGTTTTTGAGATATTCTCTTCACACACGCACACAAACAACACATCATTCACTAAAAACTTTTTTACGTAATCAGGGCACCCCAAAACATCAATTGAAACCGGGCACCGGTGAAAACTCAATTTCTAAATCTGGCACGATCGCAATACTTGGAAAGTAATTAATCGTTTATTTTGAATAAAAATCAATAGAAAGATTTTTAAAAAATATATTTAGGCGTAGATAGAGCCCCAAACAAATTGTGTAGACTTATACGAGTATTTTGTATACGCTCTTTACAATAGATGTTTTGTTATAACAGAGTAAAATTAATTAAGGTAAAAGCAAAAATATGTTCGCACGCTTATATACATTTATTATACCTCTTTTCTCCTTAACACACAGGAAAAATTAAATATGAAAAACCCAAATGAATTTTTATTGTATCAGGATCTTACTCTCAGTTTAAATGTTATACTTTCTCTACAACTATTGGAACTATTCGAAAAAGATAGTAAAAACAACTAGGAAAACTAAGAATATTCAAGAATGCGATTCCAAAATAATATTGGATGAGGGTCTAAAACTAATCATAAAAATTACAAGAGAAAAATCATTTAGAGATTTAATCCCAGGATCCTCTAATAGTTCGGGCTTAGAAATCGGTTCAAATAGTTTGATGGATACATTAGAACGATTAGTTTTAAAATCTATATGTAATCTTGACTGAATTTCGAAGCCTGGTTAAGTCTTACAGACAATTGTAAAAAATTCGTGGTTTATAAAATAATAATAATAATAATAATAATAATAATAATAATAATAATAATGTTTATGTTAATAATAATAACTTTAAAATAAGTTTATGTTATGCCTGTAACTAGTGTAATAGTGTGTCAGTAACTAGAATAATTCCGCAAGCCCTACATGATAGCATTAAGACCTTAGGGCTAAGACAAGAGATTTATATCCAGATACAGAATTCTGTCATCTTAAGCTTTTGCAGGACTGTGAGAAGTTTTTAGGTTGAGCAGGTGAGAGTGCTTGGTTTGAACCCGTACCTCATCTTAAATACCAGCGGAAACAGCTGAGAATAATAATAATAATAATAATGATGATAATAATAATCGTTATATAATAAGGATCGTCAGGGAGATATTGCTGCAGGGGAAGGACGAGCCGTGGCCGCCTGGACCTCTGATGATGATGGCCAAGTCGGCCTATTTATTACTAATATAAAAATACCAAACAATAGTGATCCTGGTGGCTCCTTTGCCCAAGGGCCGCGAGACAACTTGAAAAAAGGGGGAAAAAAAATAATCATAATAATAGAGGGGAGAGATGAGCTCAGTGGTGGCCCACTGGGCTGATAACGCGGAAGTCCCCCGTTCGAGTCCAGTAGTAGTGCCTTTAAATTTTGTTGACCCAGGAACCTATACAGCTTAACGGCCGGTAATGGACAGTGTTATCTGTAAAGAGAGAAGCTCAGTTATAACCCCGGAGGCGGACAGTGCATTGAGAAGGCTCCGGGCGCTAGTGCTCAGATGTTAATTACAATAATAATAATAATTGTGTCCTCACGCGTTGGTCTGTTGGCTAGACCCTCGCCTTTCGTGCGAGAATTCAGGGTTCGATTCCCGTGAGATAAAGTAGGTGTTGACTCTGCATCGTGAGAAAAAATGGGAAGCTACAGTGGTAGCGCGCCTGGATAGCGAAGGTCAGAGCTAAACGGGACGTTCCCGTCGCCGTCTGGCAAGCCTTTGCTGTTCTTGGTTCCCTTGAGGTATTTCTTTTCATAGTGTAGCAAAATTAAATAATAATTATAATATTAATGATAACAGAAATAAATTATAATAAGAAAATAATCCTTTTACAAAAGATTAACATTTTAGATTTAATGAAGTTGAATTTAAATTTAAAAGAATAATATTTCATAGAAACGCGACTTATCAGCTTTAAATTCAATGATAACTTTACAATTATTAGTTATTGCAACAAGAGCATTAATTGTATAATAGTTCTCTGATATTCTAGGAATTCATTTTACATTTAAGTTTATAACTGTTGCAGCAACAGCTGATGAGCAGTGTGATAATTTGAAATTACTTTTCAGCAATAAGTTTTGTATAATCTTGTGGTTAATTTTGTGCACTATTTTTAATCATTAGAAATTAATAATACAGTTTAACCCCTCATGCCAATCCTCTTGTCCATGAACTTGCATCCCTCATTAATCCTATAAATTCTACTCAAAGACTTAAATGTCAATGGCCTCTTGTGATCTATTATTGAGTAAATTATAGTTTCACAACTGAGTGACTTCTCCGCTCCTCTCCATTAATTGCCCACAATTGAACAAATTTACTATTAAATCGATGAGAATAGTTCTCGACCAGTCAATGTTTCAAGATGACTATAGATTTTCGGGTACTGGTTCAGGATGTTTTATGGTTTAAAGAAATGGTATACATTGCTCGAGAGAAAAAATCCTGTAACAAAAAACGGATGTAGCAGGATTAAATATAGCTTACTACAATTTAATAAACCAAACCTAATGTTTGTTACTGTAGCATCTGGTGGCCAGTTTATGAAACACATCCCACAGGAAAACCTTTTTTTGTTACCTACCCCTATATATCATTATATTGTCATTTTATTATTATAACCTTTTGTGCAATAATTATCATTAGTCAGCAGAGGTTGAATTTTTTATTACTTTATAAATAACAGATACTTGATATTAAAATAGTAGAATATATATTATTTAATTATAAAAATGCAATAATAATATTGTATAAAGAAAACATCATAGTTTTGGTAGGTTATCTTAACATAGTATTTCTAATTTTTTCCGTTTTTTATTTTGATGTAATGTTTATATATATATCTTTTTAATTTAAGACGCGTAACATCTAAGATCATTGGCGCCCGGAGACTTCTCAGTGCACTGCTGGCCTCCGGACAGTGTTCTCTCGTTACAGGCAACATTGTTCATCACCGGACAGTGAGCTGTAGAGGCTCCTAGGAAGAAAAAATTTAAGGGTAGCACAGCTGGACTCGAACCCGGGTCCTCCGCGTGGGAGTCCAGTACGCTAACCACTTAGCTATTCCCTTCCCTTTTTTTATATTTATTTGTTTTGATTTTTGTTGTATACAGATACTGAGGAAGATTATGAAATATAATCGAAACCTTTACCTTTAACTAAAATTTTTTTTCCATTGACCAATACCCGCAAATCTATAGACATATTCAAATTTACTATTGTTATGTTTATAACAAAAAAAAAAGAAAAAATGATAACTAGATTATTGTTTATATATTTTTTATATAGAAAGTAGAAAGCTTTTATCGTAGATATTTTTAGATGTAACTCTATTGTAGGGTGCCAATGTTGGTAAATAATAGAATGCAGCCAGCTGGAAACTATGTAATTGTTAATGAGTTTGTGATATTGTAGTGAACCAGATTTTCCCTGTGTGAGTTCGTGTTAAACTGCAATAGTTGTATACATCACCTGTCTTTGCAGAATACTTATTAGGTGGCGTCAGTGTGTCTGTTCGCGTTATTAACACAAGAAGAAAAGGCTGCATTATTCCCCACCCCCATCCTAAGAGAAATAAACTAGTATTTTGCAAAGTTTTCCAAACCTAAGGACCAGAAAAAAAAATATGTTACTAATTAATTATTAAAATTTTGATTCACAATTAATTACACGTAAACAATTAGTGAATAAATTGAATAGTCTATTGATAAGCATTCTAATTTATGTGTATTAGATACACGAGGAAGTGATCAAAAATAATTTGATAAAATTTGATGATTTGTGATTTAAAGACAAATTTTCTCATTATGTTGTTTGCTTGTAGTAAGAGTAAGTCGTTGTCTGTGTGTGTGTTTCACACCAGATTTTTTTTTTAGACACCTTTGAAAGGTTTAGACTTTGTTTTTGTCTGACTTAAGCTCCGAAATCGGCGAGATTTTATACGATTATTAATAGCTCTTGATGGTTCATGTTTGGTGCTTGAAAGTTGCGAGCCTGACAGACAAGATTAGATTAGATTTTGTGGGGTTGTCTTAAGCCCTTTGTCACTGTAATGTGCTGAAATCACTACCACCATATGAAGTGATTAAGTTATACCTGATGCAGCAGCTGATGAGCAGTCCGATAATTTGAAATTACTTTACAGCCATAAGTTTTGTATAATCTTGTGGTTAATGTTGTGTAAATATTTTTAATCATTAGAAATTAATGATACAGTTTTGCCAGTTATTGGTGTGGTGGGTTTGTTTTTCCTCAACACAAGAATTTTATGTTTATTCATAAAAATTAGCTAATATTTTCTGCTCTTTTAACTTGTTTATTATCCAATCAAATTCCGTCATATTTCACTCTTAAAAACTTTGTACACAGAATTAAAACAGTATTATCTGAATTTCCCCACTATATGGTCATAATTAAAAGCTCTCTATTCACTGCAATTTTCCCTTAAACTCATAAGGGGACAAACTAGGAGGAACTAGGAAAGATGTTCATGAGAGAGGGTTAGATCAGCCGCCTGCATATAAGAGCTTATAATTCTAAAGAGAGGATCATCATTACTTGAATCACCATCAAACCGAACCCTACAAAGTACCTTCACTCTGCCAGCCAGTCTGTCACTCTCTTATCACGCTACCATTCTCTCGCTCTATAATATCACAGTGTTATGCCATTTTACACTTAATATATACAGTGTTCAGTAAGTCATTTAACCAAAGTATTTTCCCATTCGACCAATCCATCCAAAATATTCCACTATACCACCGCGACCCTATGGAGCTATTATAGAACCCACAAGTTAAAGTACCCTCTCAAGTTCTGCCTGTTTTATAAGACTTGAAAGTCCTGGAGAGAGAAGCTTGCCGGCGTCAGTTTCTCCCGTCCAACGAGGAGAAGAAAACGTAAACGTTGAAAGCGGCTGGTGTCAGCAACATGGAATAATTATCAACGATTGTTGTGGTGGGTTTTCTCTCAATGTTTATTCATAAAAATTAGCTAATATTTTCAGATAGAATATAAAGAAAGAGCAACTTATACAAAATTAACATTTAGATTGAAAGAACACGATAAGAGTTATTGAAGCAACTCACAATCCAAAAAAAAACAAACAAACAAACTCACAGACACACATTATAATATTATTTTACAAAAATTTAATTAAAAGAAACAATAAAAAAAAACCTAAGGCTGCTATTTTAACTTGTTTATTATCCAATCAAATTCCGTCATATTTCACTCTGAAAACTGTCTGCAGAAGTAAAACAGTATTATTTGAATTTGCCCACTTTATGATCATAAAGTATTATTATTATTAATATTATTACTAAAAATGAAGTGTCCTTGTCCTTCTATTTCCCATTTTTATATTTCTGACACTCCAAGCTTTTTCCCTTCACTTATTATTCATAAACATCATTAAATATTAGCGATACTTTCAAGATAATTTATCATAACTTTTAGTGGCAGGTTATTTTCATTTTTTTTATTTCATTTCAAGGTTAGTTTCATGAAATCTCCGCCATATTTTTAGCAGTAGAAGATTTTTTTTTTTCTTTCCCCATCATTAGTGTATAAATTATTAATGATGATACCAGCTGAGTAGTACCCGTCGGTGTCGGATGTTAATTAATAATGGTGGGTAATAGCACCAATTCTTTTTTTTCGATACTTTTAATCCATAATACTGTCTTGATTTTTTCTTTTTTTGTAATTAATATTAATAAGCTAATCATTTTGTTGCTAAATATTAAAGATGTAATTTCAAATTTTTATTTATGGCCTTTCTATATAATTTTCCCAGATTTTTTAACTTTCTCTTACTCTAATTGCGATTTTGGTGAATTTTCGAAATAGAGTGTTCACCGGAAATACATGTTTTGGATATCCCTTGAATACGAAAAAAATGATTTTAGCGAATGGACTGCATTCAACCGGAAATATGACTACCGAATGTTTTCTTCTCTATACTATCTACACACACACATATAAAAATACCTCTCACTTTTATTTGAAACATACATATTACAGTGTCTATGAAGTACCACTTCAATAAAAATGTATGTAATATCACTGCTAGAACAACAAATTTGAAGAAAATCGATTAACCGGAAGTCAAAGAGAATTTTACAGAATAGTTTCTTCTTTTTTTGTTACTTTTGCAGTTTTCTCAAATACGACAATGGCGATTTACTTTTAACTTGGAATGCTAACTGCTCAGACTTAGACTTATCACTTTTATTTGGAACCAAATTATTTTTTAGAAATCTGTGTGGAATTTGAGGCGTTCAATTTCTAATGCTATATACATATTTGAGTTGGTTTGAGCCTGTGTTGACTAGTTGGTACTTGTTCCTCCATGTAACCTCGAAATTCATGTTAGGACGAATGAATAAAACTTGAAGTTTTTTACTTTCTCTTACTCCTACTAAGAGGAAATGTTGTAACCGTGCCAAATTTCCGTTATCGAGTTTGCACCCTGAATTCAAAAAATTGGTTTTTAGAAAATTGTGTGTGTGAATGTGTGAACAGAGCGCTCAAAAACGAAAAAATCGTAGAAAGTTCAAATTTGATATTCTGTTTAGGTATCACCATGGGATCCGACTATGGGTCATCTGACGAAATTTCTCAACCGGAAGTACCACTTTACTAAGTTTTTTTTTTTTTACTTTTTTGCGATTTTCTCAAAAATGGCTCCGACGATTTTCTTGACACTGGGTATATCAACTACACATACAAAAAGCTACAACTTTAATTTGAAACATTTCTTCGAAAAAATTAATTCATTGAAGGGCAGTTTTGGAGGAGGGGTTAGGGTTAGGTTTTCCTCTAAAGTGCTATTTCAGTTTATTATACCATTCTGTAATCTAAATAATATTAATTAGAATTATATATGTGATTGAAATTCCAAGTTTGAAAAAAAATCGGACGACTGGAAGTGCGTTTTTACTGAAATGTATTTTTTAGTTCTCTGGAATTTTCTCTAAATTGTCTCTCCAACAATTTTCTTTAAAGTAGGAATGTGTACTACACATATAAAGAACCTGCAACCTTTATTTGAAACATTTCTCCTACTAATGTCATTTAAGGGGGCTTTCGGGGGAGGGGTGGTGAAATGTTTTTCTCTAACGTGCTACCATAGTTGATTATACAATTCTATCATCCAAACAAAATTAGTTAGAAATTTATAGATGGCCAAAATTCGGTGTTTCTAGAAAATTAGTAAACCGAAAGTGCTCTTTTACTGAACATTTTTTCAGTTTTCTACGAATTTCATTAAATGTGATACACGACTATAAAATTTGTCAATTTCAATTTTGAAAACAGTAGTGAGAGAAAGTTGTGTGAGTGTTTCACACCAGATTTTTTTAAAAAAAAAAATGATTATATATGAACTAACAGGAGTAAGAGCAAGTCGAATGAATTTTTTCACACCCGATTTTAATATATATATATATATACCTATTATATATATATATATATTTTTTTTTAATGGAATTCCATCCAATATTTTATTTTTATTTTTAGCCTGCAACAGATGTGTGGCCAACATTGTGTGTCCATTAGCGGACACATTTAAAGCCTATAAAGTTTAGGACCACTTTAAAAGTGACCATAAAAGCTTTGTTGATGAGGCGTTGCTGCCCCTTTGAACTTCTAATATCAGTGTAATAATAAATTTCAATGGCCGTGGTATGTCAAACAAAATGGACGTAACAGAATTTCTAGAGCTAATCTACTTGCTAATGCGGCACTATCCATATAAAAAAATGTCCTGTATTTAAGGTTCTATATTTTTGCTAGAATAATTATTAGTTATTAGTTAATTTTTTTATTTTTTGCCACTCCCTTCTAAACCTAGGAAAAGGAAATTTATTCGCATGGAACACGAACGTATGGAATGCGTTAAATTTCTAATTTAGGAAAGGGATTAGCTCAGTGGTTAGCGCACTGGACTTCCACGCTGAGGACTCGGGTTCGAATCCAGCTGTGGTGCCCTTAGATTTTTTTCTTCCTGGAAGCACCTACAGCTCACTGTCCGGTGATGGACAGTGTTATCTGTGACGAGAGAACACTGTCCGGAGGCCGGCAACGTACTGAGAAGGCTCCGGGCTTCAATGACCATAGATGTTGACGCGCCTTATATTAAAAACAAAAAAAAATTACAATTAGTCATTAACTGAAAAAAAGTCACACTTTACCATCTCCAATACTTTCCTAAAGTGACTTCCTGTTTTCAAAATCGTTATTTGAAATAATCTGGCTTGATATATTAACAGGAGTTTCGCTTATTGCAATCAATGCAGTTATAAAATTCACAATTTTATTAAAACTTGATACTTTTGTTAAGTATTCAGTGGGGACTTTAGCATTACTAAACTGAGTATTAAACTCATTGATCGCCCAGCAAAATAATAAGCCCTTTTATGAGAATGTTATATTTTAAGAGAATTCAGTCAATTATAAGTGTGTAATCAGAGATGTTTTCCGTGATAGTCTGCTTCATGGAAAATATCTCTGATGTTTTCCAGCTCTGAGAACCAACCACAACAATGAGTGTGTAAGCTGCTGTAAGAGAGAAAGTCGTATGAATCTGTCACACCAGATTTTTTTTTTTTTTTTACTTAATCAGAAACTTAAAGAAAACTTATTTGGAAATTCGGTGATACGAGCAATATAAATAGGAAAACTATCTAGGGAATACTTCCTCTTACAACAGAAATCCATTTTCTTTCATTATAACAACACATCCACAGCTCTGGACTGCAGCAGCCAGTTAGATATATTATATATCAACATTTCTTTCACCAAAATAGGTGACACTTTTATAAGATATTTTTCTTACAAGATGTCAAATAAAAGACATTGTTCACGTCGTAATTTAAAGGAAAAAAAAATCTCGGGGGACAAAGGAACAGGAGACAGGATAGCAGTTTTGTAGCAGCACTGAGCACTATCAAGTTAAGACATTGTTTTTAACTCTACTTTTTCTTTCTCCTATAAGAAGAAATATGGCGATCGCGTCAAAATTTTCAAAATTAAGAATTTCACTGAATTTTTTCCGAGAAAATTGATCTTTTGGTAACGGTTTTAAAGGATGCTGGAAGATCATTTCTCTCTCAATTCCTCTCTTTATGCATTTTTTATTATGTTCAATATAGCTCATTGTGATTGAATGTTGGAAGCCATCTTTTGACCATAATTGTTTCGGATCCCTGCTGATACCATTTGTAAACAAAATATTTGTGCATTCCAGTTTCAAATTCCGGTGAAGTTATTAAAATTTTCTCCCGCCAAGAAAATGTGCCATGGACCGAAACAAATTATAGTCGGATGGAATTAAGTCTTGACTACTTGGGGGGGGGGGGGGTAAAAGAAGTTCATTGCCATGAAGTTCTTCAATTTTTTGTTTAGTCTGACGGAAGATATGCGGCCGAGCGTTATCTTGCTGAAACAAAACTTGTTTGCAATTAGACCAAAGCTGGGATTAACGTTGGGCCATTTTTGAGTACATTCTCTCTAGTACGTTGGCAGTAATGGTCATCAAAAAGTCCGTCGGGACGAATTCATGATGAATTTCTACTTCATAGTTTCAGTAAAAGCAAATAACTTTTTCTGAAATGGCCCACCTAGACCAACCGGAAATGCCGTTAGACCCATCCATTGCCCACAGAATGGCGTCAATAATTCCAATTCTCTTCACATATCACTAAACTTTTGTATAAGGGCATGTGAGATGGATTTTTTTTTTTTTTTAAAGAAATTGGCAAATATCCATATTCTCCTGGCGGCCTGTTGAGGTTCATCCGTCACTATACTACAACCCCTCTTTTCACCTTTCTCATAGTATGGAGATGGCGGTTAACGATGTCTTTAGACAGTGCCAGTGGTGCAGCAAATGTACGAGTACTTGTGGTTGGATTTGACTCTTCAGCCTTCCCTTGAAAACCTCATCAACGCATATGTTGGCCGTCCTGAACCTGTCTTTCTTTCTACGGTTGTATCACCGTTATTAAAGTTTTGAAACAAACGCCGTGCATTAGGCTGATCAAGGACATCTTCCTCTTCGAATTTATACAGAGCACGCGTAGTTTCAACAGCTGTTTTTTTTTTCAATAATGACTAATATATCGTAAGACACAGTTGTAGTGGAAGAAAGAAATGCAAAAATAATAGTTCTGAAAAATAGTTTAAGTGAAATAATTTTGGCAAAAATAATGTATTTTAGAGTCAGGTACTATAATTTAGGTCAATGCTACCAAGGGACAAAGGGCAAGAAACAGTTAGGGTAACTCCCTCCAGACACACCAGCATTATTTGAAAAGATTTGAACTATGAAGAGAATTCTTTCAAGACAGTCTGAAACAGACACCGAAGCAGATCACTTCAGGAATCAGTGCCAGATATAAGTTAAAACATAAGAGTTTATTCCAACTAATTTCAGTAAATTAATAAGCATATTGCTGTGTTACTGAATAGCATTTAAATAACTTTAAAGAATATATTTAATTTAATCTAACAGTGTTTTCTTAATTATTCTTATTACTTCTCTCTCTTAAAACTTACAAACACAAGCCCTTTACAAAACCGCTCACGCCACAAGCTACCACTACACAAACAACATACCAATAACATTTCACAGTCATGGCTTACTAAAAAAAATCTAACACAATTGAACTGCACTATTTGAAGAGAACATAATATGTACAGAAATACTGTACAATGTCTAGAGATTAATATAATATCGTGTTTGTTTTGGTGTTTATTTTGGGATGAATATATTCATTGGAATGACTGTATTTATTTATGTGATTCTCGTATGATAGACATGTGAGGTTGAATGCCAAAGGCATTTTATGAAGGCGCTAATGACCTTGGCAGTTGATGCGCCAAAAGAAAAAAAAAAAGAAGAAAATATCGTGTTTGTAAACATTGGACGTATATGGTTGAGTTTCAAGAGCAAATTTGAAGAGCCTCATTATTATATTTTAGGTGCTCCCATAAATATAATCTTGATACCAATTATACATTTATTTAAAAAAATTCCTTGAGTTTGAAGAAAATTTGTGATTTATAATAATGTAAATTTTTCACACCAGATTACAGTAAACGTATTTCATACCAGATTTATTTTGTATATATATTCTCTCGTAGAAAAATTGGCTGCTTTTATCATTTTTTTTTTTGTGAAAGATTTTTCTTAGAGTAAATATTCCAAGTGAGTAAGCATAGCGTCTATCAGAAGTTTTCTAGCAAAATTTCCCTGGAGGGCGGGCCTGGTCGAGTCGTAATAGTGGGAAAAAAAACCTCAGATATATATTATTTCTATTTTTTTTTTTTTTTTAAAGCAGATACTTTTTATGTATTATATAAAATTCTTTTGGAAAGCTTAAGAAAAATAAAAATCTCCTACGGTTTTTCAGAGTTTTTCTATATTATTTATATTTGCATCGTATCATTATTTATTTATTTGCTTATTTTTTTAAAAAAGAAACAAATATCTTCATTTATTATTAAGCGTTATAATTTTATTTCCTGAAAAGAAAAAATGGTATGTGAGGAAAATTGAACTAAAATCTGAAGAATTATAGATTAAAAGAAAAAGAGTTTTTACTTTACTTTAACAATATTCTTTATGTTTTCCTGATATTTCCTTTCTCCCTTTTCTGATTTTATGTTTGAAGAAAAATCCGAGAATGATTTTAACGAGATTTTTCTTTTACCAGTGTAATGGGGCTTTTGGGGGAGTGTCTTTAATATGCAAATAAAAAAAAAAAATAAAAAAAAAAATCTGGTGTGAAACACTCACACAACTTTCTCTTACTCCAGTTTTCAAAATTGTACCTAATTGACATGTTTGTATGGTTTGTGTACCAAATTTGATGAAATTTTTTGGAGTTCGTCGAAGACTGAAAAACTGTTTAGTAAGGACTTCCGGTTTACTAATTTTCTTGAAACTCAGAATTTTGGCCATATATTTATTTCTAATTAATTTTGTTTGGATGTAGAATTGTATACGCAACTATGGTAGCGCATTAGAAAAAAACAAACCTCACCCCTGTCCCAAAAGCCCCTTTAAAGAACTTCACCAGCAGAAAGGAGAAATGTTTCAAATAAAAGTTGTTGCTCTTTATATCTGTAGTTCACAATTCCTAGTTTAAAGAAAATCGTTGGAGCCGTTTTCGAGAAAATACATTTCAGTAAAAATGCACTTCCGGTCATTCGATTTTTTTCAAATTCGAAATTTCAACAACACATTTAATTTTAATTAATATATTATTTAAATGACAGAATTGTAAAGTAAACTGAAAATAGCACTTTAGAGAAAAACCTAACCCCCACCCCTCCTTAAAATAATTTTCCCAGAGAAATGTTTTAAATAAAAGTTGTTGATCTTTGTATGTGTAGTTGATATAACAAGTTTGAAGAAAATCATTGGAGCCATTTTTGAGAAAATTATAAGAAAATAAAAAAAAAATACCAGAAAACTGAAAAATACTTTTTAGTAAAAACGCACTTCCGGTGTACTGATTTTCTTTAAACTCGGAATTTCAACAACATATTTAATTCTGATTAATATTATTCAGCTGATAGAATTGTGTAATAAACTGAAATAGCACTTTAGTGGACAAGCCGCCCACCACCCTCCCCCAAAAGTGCCCTTAAATGCATTTTCTCGAAAAAATGTTTCAAATAACAGTTATAGCTCTTGTATGTGCAGTTGATATTCCAAGTTTAAAGAAAATCGTTGGAGCCATTTTGGAAAAAATTGCAAAAAACTGAAAAAAACCACTTTGTAAAGTAGTATTTCCGGTTAAGGAATTTTGACCGCTAAGCTACTGTCAGATCCCAGGGTGATACCTAAACGGAATATCAAGTTTCAACTTTCTAGGTTTTTTCGTTTTTGTGCTATGCTGTTCATACACATACATACATACACACAAACCATTTGCTAAAAAACCAATTTTTTGGACCCCAAAGGATATTTCCGGTAAAAACTCGATATCGAAAATTTGGCACGATTACAATACTTCCTCTTAGTAGGAGTAAGAGAAAGTAAAAAAGATGTAAAAGATCTTGTGGTAAAAAATCACCCGACTTTTTCTTACTGGAATGAGTTTTTCTTTTTATTAATTCCGTTCACCCAATCACAACAGGACGTGTGTCTTTACTGTGTAGCTTTTCGTGATTTTCTCATGAAATATGGCCTAACAATTTTCCTTAAACTTTGTATACTATCTACTACACCCATTTAATACCTATCACTTTTAATATTTATGAAATAAGAATTAAATGTAAGCCAAAATTGGGAACTTTAAGAAACATGTTTCGCCGCAAGTGTGATTTTTCTGTACGATACTAAGCTTTCCTGTAACTAGAACTTCAGTACAATATATGGTTCTACCACATATATAATAATATACATAGGATATACACCGAAAGCATTGCTAGAATCCCTAATTTAAGAAAATCGGGAAAAACCGGAGGCGCTACTTGAATAGGTTTTTCAGTTGTTTTTTTTGGATTTTTTAAAAAAAAAATGACTATAAAGATTTGTTTTAAAACTAGGAATGCTGCATTTATAAACCTATCACTAGAAATGGAGCGTGTATTATAGAATGAGGATATAATTAACTTTATAAAATGCTGGAAGACTCTATTGGGTAGGTTAAGCAAGCCACACGGATAGAAGAAGCGAGAATGCAAAAAAAAATAATGTTAGAGGCAAAAGTAATTGCTAAAAAAAAGAAGAAGAGGGCGACCAAGGTGTAGGTGGAAGGATGAAGTGGAGATGGATGTCAGGACGTTGGAAGTGAGGAACTGGATGAGGGCAGCTATGGGTAGGGAGAATTGTGGAGAGGGATGTTTCGTAAAGCCCAGAGTCACCCCGACCTGTAGAGCCAGGAAGTAAGTAAGTATATAAGTATACGAAATTAAAATAAAATCGTTGGAGCTATATTCGAGAAAAGCGCGAAGAACTGGGGGGGGGGGGCATTCAGTAAAGTCACTCTTCCGGTTGATGACTTTTTCTGCCCGAAACCTTCATGTCTGATGCGGTGGAAGTACGTACATAATAGAAATATCAAGTTTGAACTTTCGGCACACACACACACACACACACATACACACACACACACACATACACACACACACACACATACACACAAACAGACTATTCGCTTAAATTTTTTTTATAATTTCAATCGTGTCTTTTTAAACGAAAAAAAAAATGATTTTTAAATATTCCCTGGGGGAGTGGAGGAATCCTTTTAGATTCTTTTATATAAAATATTCTTTCATTAAAAATATATAAATATAATGTTTTTTTCGTGATCTGAATGGTTTCAAAACATAAACTGCCGGTGAAAAGTAAAGATGGGAAAGCGATCCTTATTTCTTTTTTTTATTCTTTTAAATTATAAATTAAATAAAAAATAAAAATAAAAAAAAAAACTGAACAAAAAGTGAAGATTTCCCTAACAAAATATCTTGGATCCCGTTTTTTATCCCACTTTTTTATCACTGAATAATTGGGTTGGTTGTATCTTTGTCAAGAATAAATTCTAAAATTGGTTGCTGCCTCTTTCTCTCAAAAAAAAAAAAAAATAAATAAATAAAAAATAAAAGAATGATCAGTGGTTGCATTAAAATCTGTGAACGTGTTTTTATCGAAATCTATAAAACTCACTCGTTCTGAAAAAAGAAAAAGAAAAAAAAAATGATGAGTCAGAAGTATTGAACCTGTAATTCAAGAGTTTCTAATTTATATTTATTTTTTACTTTTACCTGCTGGAGATTTGCTTTTATATATATATATATAAAAAAAAAGCAAGACGTATATTTATTTATATGTTTGCCATTCAAATGTAAAATCGTTCAATTAACTAAAACAACGATGGATTAAATATTAGTTAATTAACTTTCTTTTGCTAGTTTTGATTGAAATGTAGGAACTATCTTTGTAAAAGTAAACAAATTTTAATTAAATATTGACTTATAAATTAAACAGTAAAGTCTATCTATTCATTTCAAATTATTTAATGAATTTGTTTTCTTTTATTTACTATTGAAACGTAATTGGTGATGTTGTTGTGTTGTATGTTTGTTGTAGCACGAGCGGTGTTGTAAAAGGGCTTGTATGTATGTTTGAGATAAAGATAGAAGTATTAAGAAATAATCAAGAGATCACCACTGTTTTTAAAATAGATATATTCTCTAAGTGAAATTAAGTTACTTTAAAATATCACAATAATAAGCTTATAAGTATACTGAAATTAATTGGAATAAACTCTTATGTTATAACTTAAAACTGGTACAATTCTGATGTGTTCTCCTTAGTGTTTACAACAAAACTGGCTTGAAAAGAATGTCTTCTAATTGTTCGTTCAATTCCTCCCCTGTGAGAACAATGCTATCAAGGTCTATGAACTTTTCCAATAACTGGACTTGATCTACCTGGCTTGTCCTTTTGCAAGGGAATGTCAATATTCTTGTTAATTTTGATTTTTTTCAAATTAATATATTTTTATGTTTCTTGCATCCATCACATTATCCCCCCCTTCTGGAGAAATTTTTCGGCTGGAAAAATTTGAGAGGTAATCTGCAGTAATAGAGGCTTGAAAGTTATCCTCTGGTAAGGCGAGAGGCGTGTGTGTAACCTCTGCAAGGTGGCCCTGTGTTGTTGGCTACAGTCATCTTCTTCTGGACCAAAACGCTGCTTGAATGTGTGGGCGCTGCTCTGGTGATGGAACGTCTTCTTCTCGAGGAATGCTATGATTGAGCATTACTCTGGTGATGGAACGTCTTTTAATTTACGAGGTACTGGGTAGTTCTTAACCGATTTTAATTTTTCTTCGTCGGGCCTTATTCCGTTAGAACTAATTACATACCCCAGATATTTACAGCTGTCTTTAAAAAATTGACATTTACCCCAGTCTATACACAAGTTACCGGTCTGGAGACGCTTCATTACTTTTAATAATGCATGAAGTCCCCTCTACACCTTCGGGTAGATAAGAGGACTAGAATAAGTAAGTAAGTAAGCATCCATCACACTGTTCTACTTTTTTTTTAAATACTTCTTTACTTTCATTTATTCCTGAGTAAGAGAAGTATTGTAATTGTGTAAAATTTTCGAAATTGAGTTTTCCACCGGAAATACATGTGATATTGTTGCTTATGTACGTCGCACCGCACTAGAGATAATGGTTTCGGGCAAAATCCATCAACCGAAAGTTGCGACTTTATTGAATGTATTTTTTTTTTGTTTTTCGTAAATTTTCGAGAAAACAACGCCAACGAATTTCTTTAAACTTCGTCAACCATCTACGTACATAGATTAGATTGAACATTGGGTGGGTCATGATCTCAGACACTGCAGCCAGTAGAGGCTATTGTTACCAAACACTGTAGGTCTAGTATGAGAAACCTCCTATCTTCATGAAGTTGAAGGCTTATTATTATTATTATTATTTCGTCTGTGGGGAGCGACCAAACCCTACGCTATCCAAAGCCTCACTAGGCCCATATAGCTACCGCAAGAAAAAAACAACAACAAACCGGGTCTAGAACAAATATCCAGTCCCGGGTCTAATCCATCTAAGATTCACCGCAGTCCGAACAAATCGGACAGTGACCTTAAGGGGAAATAGCCTAAGCTTTTCCACAGACATCGTGTTCCGACCAAAGGTTCTGAACCTAATTTCTTTACAACCCAGGCAATCTCTCATAAGATGGATGGGTGTTTCCTCCTCTGTCTCACAGACTCTACAAAATGAATCCGGCATGAGCCTCATTACGTAGAGATGTCTCCTTCGAACCACAATGTCCAATAAGGGATCTAACCATATGCCTGAGAGAGCTCCGTGAGAGACACAGCAACGTCTCACTAATAGCCCTGTCCGGACCCCTATGACCATTTTAGGCTGCCGACAACCAACTGTGCTCATCCATAAAGATGAATGCTGTGAAGCTGTTCATGACTGGAAGCGTGACAGACAACAGGCTCGGGACCAATGACAAGAAGAGAGGCGCCTAATTTGGCAAACCTATCCACCTCCTCATTCCCAAAGTTGAGGGCTTTCCCAACCAGATTTTTTTTCGCATTATTATTTTCTCTGGTTTCAATGCGTAGCTCAGTTGGTAGCGTACTGTATGCAAATACATGAGCGGTTCCGAGTTCGAATCCCGTACTTACCCTTAGAGTTTTTCTACCTAGGAGCCTCTACAGCTCACTGTCCGGTGATGGATAGCGTTGTCTGTAACGAGAGAACACTGTCAAAGAACACACACTCAAAAATTACCCGGGATAAAATACCAAAAACTTTTATTACATCCTATTAATTGTATGAATGATGGAGTAAATATTTAGCCACTTGTATGAATTATTAAGGCGTTTGATATCTATTAGATTAAAGTATATGAAGTGGTAATGGAGATTGTTGGCTAATTAGTTTACGACATTTAACCCTTTAATTCAAGTCTATTATTAAGAATCTTCTCTGGAGTATACTCTTGAATCAAGTTCTTTTTAATCAAGAGTAGTCTGAAGAGCCAACTTGTGCGTAAAGTTTGTGGGCGGCGTTTTTGTTTCTTCTTCTAAGAAGTTGGAGACTTGACCTTATATATTAATTTGGGTTTCACCAGATAATTTCCGAGATCCACTTCATCCGCGTAAAATAAAGATGTTTTTTTTTTAAACTAAGAGGTATATAGTTATTCTTGACACATTTATCTTTAGCTTTCTCGAATCCAACGTTTTTCTTTAAACTTCGTAATCTACATATCGTACATACATAAATACCTATCACTTTTATTTGAAATAATACCTTGGAAAACTGGTTTTTCTTTAAAGGGTTCTGGAGGAACATTAGCCTTAAGCATTTTCTCTAATGTAGCACATCAATGCAATGGTTCAACCATCTATATATGGGAACCATTGGTAGAATTATAAATTTGATGAAAATTGGTTAACTGGAAATGCGTGAGCAAAATGAATTTTTGGAATTTTCCTGAATACAATTATAACGATTTTTCTTCAAACTGGGTGTGTAAATTACACTGATATAAACCTATCATTTTTATTTTTATCATTTTTCCAAAAAAAAAAATTATTTTCGCTAGTTCTACAGAATTTATGGCATTCAATTTTAATATATCTGGTTCATCTTTTTTTTGGTTTTGTTTTTATTGTTTGTGGGGTGGAGCTTAAGCCCTATACTATCCAAAGCCCCTCTAGGAACCTCGTATGCTTACGCCAAAGATCTGAGCCTTCTCAGAGCACTTCCGGCTTCCGAATAGTGTTCTTTCGTTACAGACAACACTATCTCCGGACAGTGTTGGGAAAGAAAAAAAATCTAAGCATCACTGCTGGACTCGAACCGGTGAATTCCACGTTGCTAGTCCAGCGCGCTACCACTGAGCTAATCCCTTCCCTTTTTGGTTCACCTTATTGGCGCTCTCTTTTTTAATACTATGTAATCAGTGCCTGAGTAGGTAATTTATTACCAAACTACTTGTATATTTTTGTTAGGAGAAATGAGTACAATTTGAAGTTTAAAGGTAATTGCCATTTTACATGGTATAATTGTCATTTTATACACAGCAGTAACAAGAAAGTCCTGTGTGTGTTTGCATACCAGATTTTATTCGTATTCAAAGGACTTCAAGAAAGAAGAAAATATTTCCGGTGAATATTTAATTGTTGAAAATATAACACGATCTCAAAACGATCCTCTTACAGCAATTAGAAAAAAAATAAAAGCAAGAAAAAATTATGATAAATATATATTCAATGGAGCACTTTACTCCATATGATGTTCCTCAAATGATAATATCTAATTATTTTAAATTCTAAAAGAAAATAATATCCTTTTAACTAGGTACTTTTAAACACTTTTACAAAGTATATAAAAGTACTTACTATCGTTTTAATGATAAACCCAATTAAGGGAGAAGATAATAATTGAAGATAATTAAAAGAAAAAAAAGAAAACAAAACAAATACCTCAACTACACGATGACAATACATACAAAGTAACCATGGTAACCGCACGTTATCTCATTGGGAAATCATTCGATAAATATCTCAGTTATTCTTGTGTATATACTTGAATTATTAAATGATGGGTTTTGAGTGGGTAAAAAAAAACAAAAAAAAAAACAGACACGGTAATGGCTTGTCAACAAGTGTACCCTAACTGGATTTTTTTTTTGCATATACGTATTTTATACTCATCTCTTCAAATAGGATCCAAGAGGAGAGGATTATAGCGTCACGAGACAGAATCTATTCTGAATTCTTTATTTTATTTTTTTTAAAGCTTATATGGATCCTGTATAACTTATCAAGCTGGCATATATTTTGAATAAATCTAATTTTGTCTCTCTCTTTCTCCATTATTTTTATGTTATTTTAAAGAATTAAAACGTGGAAAGGTCTGTAGGTCAGTATTTTTTTTTTGGAAATCATTAGATTTTCGAAATTAATATTTTAGGGGGGCAATGCACTTTTGAGGCACAATTGAATAGAATAGAACGGAATTAAAGAAACTCTAACTGCTCAAAATCATAAGCAGGTCAGAAAACCGTCTAAAGGATGCCTCCATGTAGCCCTGATACGCGGACGATTCAACGCCAAATTGGAGAAATTTCGCTCTTACCAAGCTCTCTGCAATGGCAAAGTGTCTTTATCTCAGTTCAACAAAAAACCTGCAATGACAAAAACCATCTGGCACCATATCTTGGCTGCAACTTTTGTATCATATGGCAATACGCCCAACTGCTTACGTCATATGTGGGGTAACGCATCTCTCTACCACAAGCTATTCAAATTCACCACATTAGGGGAAAAAAAAATCACATATGGCAACCCCTAAGAGATCTGGAAGGAGAAATAGGAGAATTTTCCTGTCTTCAAGAAAACATTACCATCACCAACACTCTGTCAGTTCAGTATGTTATTACTACTCATGCAACCACATTTCATAATAGTCAGTGTAAAGTCTTTGCATTACTCTGTTTTCTCAGTTAATCAATGTTCAGTCAATATATTTTTCTCTTCTACATTTCTCTTGCCCAATCCCACAATGGCGGTTGATCATTCCCGATTGATGGATTTTGTCCAAAATCTTGGTATCTGATGCGAACACACGCAAGTCTCACCCACTATAATTTTCTAAAAACCACTATTTTGAACTCAGGGGACCTCAAAATTTGTATTTCCTGTGAAAACTCCATTTGGAAAATCTGGCATGATCGCCATACTTTCTCTTACTATTACTGAGTAAGAGAAAGTAAAACGGAGTAAATGATTAATAATTTAATAAAAATCTTACATATTAAGTTATGGAGAATATTGAATTCTTTATTATTTTGAACTTAGCGTTATTTTATATTACTTTAATTTTTATTTTTCTTCGTACAATCTCTCGTATATCAGAAGTGACAATTATTTTGAGATATATATATTGAACCCAATCTTAGTTTTCTATATAATACACATATATGTAGATTTATTTTGTGTAGCAATAAAGAAATGTAAATTTTATCAATTTAATGAACACAAAAAGATAAGGAACATAATAAAAAGGAATTCATACCTATAATTACGACATACTGGAAAAAGATGGATTAGGATCATTTTAAGATTCAAACAATTTAAAATAATTATTATCATGTGAAGGTCAAAAGTTCACGTTGATTAACGTGATTAAAACAATATTTTTATTTGAAAAGTGAAGTTCCATATTCTATCCAAAGCTCCATATTTTATACAAAGCTCCATATTCTATCCAGTATGAAAAACAATATAAAGTAATAAAGCTCATCACAGCTTAAGGCTATAGAAAAGTCAGATTAAAATTAAAAATAAAAAAAATGAAAAAGTGGAATAATTGAAATTATAAAAACAATATGGTAGATTAAATAAAACGGAACTTAACTAAGTATATGTTGCTAAAGTCAGTAGTTATTATGGAAAATAATATTAATTAAAAAAAAAAATAATAATAAAAAAATTGTGCTGATTCTGCAAATTGTTTTGAGTCCATTGTTAGGCGAGGGGGATAACAATAAGCTTTCTTTTTAACGAGTTGGTTAGTTAGGTATAGCCAGTGGCTCAGATTAACGAGTTCCAAAAATATGGTTCCTAGAAATGCGAGTGAGATATGTGTGTATTTAGTAAGTATGTATGTAGAAAGCAGAAATTAAACGGGGGGGGGGGACCCTGGAGGCTGAAACTTGATAATCCATTGGGGTATTCACCATATTTGACGTGAAGGAATAGGGGAAAATCTCTTAATTGGCAGAACTAATTTACTGAATGGATGTAAGTTTTTTTTGTTTTTTTTCAAGATTTTCTTAGAACTTAGCTCTTGACGCATCTAGCCTTTGTTATACCAAACATACCACTTTTATTCGAAACATTTTCTGAGAAAGTTAATCTTACAAAAGTTTCGAGTCCACTTCATAATGATCGTGAATGGCCTGGCCTACAGTTGGTATTATCTCTAGTATAAGGTAGTAATTTGTAATTACCAATTACGAGCAGTTTCTTAATTACCTTTCTGACAGGGCCCTCACAGCTAGCGACAGGCGGCTGATCACTCCTCTCTCGAGTTCCTTTCCTCTCGCACGCTCGCTCTTCCCTCCACTGTAATGCGTTTCTTCGTCACTGATAGAAGCACTTTACTGGTTCACTTGTTACACTTAGGTTGGGGACGGACTACTATCACGTCATGTGAACTCACGCCACGTAAAAATAGTGTGCGATGTAGTTTTTGCATTGTTGCATATGCAACACAACCACACTGCTTAACTGTGAATTCACGTAATTGTTTTTCTGCTCTCGCACACATTTCATCGGCGTGAACTCATGTTTTAGTTGTTTTCATGTTTTTTTTTTGCGTGTTTTTGTATAAAATGGAAATCCATATCAAACTTTACTTGATATGGATTCTCTTAATCCAACACACAATATTGACTTTTGGAAATGTTTGTTGCTTGTATTTTTTCTCATTCCTAATTTGTTTAATTCAAATAGATTTTTCAAATAATTTGATAGGTATTTAATAAAAATAAACTATTTTTTAATAAAAGTGTTTGGTTATTTTATTTATCTCAAACAAACAGCTAATCTTTCTTCAGTACTGACAGCTCTACGGAGTTGAGTATGCTGTTTTTTTTATATCAATTTCTAATAAGATTATGTACAAAGTAAAATTTTTCAATATTCATTCTAAAGTACATGTAAAAACGTTTCGTATCTTTCTTTAACTGTGGTACTAATCTGTGAAATTCACCTAATTTTTCAAGTGGGTGTTGATATTATGCACGCATAACCTCTCTGGTATTTGACTATCCCCATTCAGAGCTACAAATGCAGATATAGTCTCCAATTCTTCTTCCTAATTCAGAAGAACTGGAACTAGGATGTTACATATTTCAATACACAGTTTCACACTGACCAAGTTTCATGAAAATGCAGTGTCACGTGATAGTATTGTGATTCTAAGCATTATATCACTGTTTATAACATGCTATTGCGAATTCACGTGAGTTCACATGACGTGATAATAGTCTGTCCCCAGCTTACTCATATGTATCTATTTAGCTACATAATATTTACTTACTACTAATGACGTAATATCACAGAGATTTTTTTTTGTTTAAAAGTTGAGAAAACCCATTTTCCAAAATTTGAAAGTAAAAATGTCTTTTTCCCAAAGAAATAGCGTAGCACAAGAATGCTCCATACTGGAATGTGCCGTGTTTTCAAGCTTCATTGTTACGTTTCGTTATTAATTATGTAGCGTTCAAAATTTTTATTTATGATGCGCGAAAGTCGATCTCCCATCTTCTCGCAGGAACATAAAAAAAAAGAAAGCATAAACTCCGAACTAACAGCGAACAACTAGAACACCATTAAAGCCTAAACAACGTAAAACTATGCCCGAAATAATTTGAAGTTTGAACAAACATTGGATTAAGCGAAAGTTTTGGTTAAGTGTTTAATACCTGGGGATATTTTTATTAAAATGTCTACTTCATACTTTAGCTAACTTTCTACTAAATCAGCTAACTATTATAAATTTAAAGCAAAAATAACTTTAATGACAAGTTTTACCTTTCAGTTAAACATTATCAAAATTAGTTAAAAACATTTTAACAAGATAAGAAAAAAAATAAAAGAAAATTCGTTCGATTATTGTTTAAATTATAAATTTTCTAAGTTGATAAAGTTTATATAAAATAGTTTCCACCCCCAACCGCCGGCAAAAAAAAAACGTTTCTATTTAACTTTTCCCGATCTAAGTTTTCAAAAGTTATCTATTTATACCTACCTACCTACTTTCGTCCGCTGAAAAGTTTAAACTTCAAAATCATCGATAGATTATTGAAAAGAAGACCGACAAAATCTGGTGTGAAACACTCACACGAATTTCTTCTCTTACTCTAATTAATACATTTTTATCAAGAAATTTTCTTTAAATATTTTACAATGTCTAGTTGGGCTGGCCATAAAAATGGTGGCGAAGATTTTACTTAGATACATTGAGCGGTCTTTTGTGGAACATTCTATTTAAACAATCAACTGATAGGGTCTCAGTACACCCCTCTAAAATCAATTTTTACAGAAAAAAATGTTTCAAATAAAAATAATACGTTTCTAACGATACAGCAAGCATTCCAAGTTCCAAAGAAAATTGTTGGAGCCGTTTTCAACAAAATCACGAAAAACTGAAAAAAAAAAAGCATTCAGTAAAGGTATGCTTCAACGTATAATGGATTCCGCCTGAAATCTTGATCAGTCTCGGCGTGATCTTGTGTCAGATACGGTATATGTACCTAAAGTGAAATACTAAGTTTAAGCTTCCTGTCAATTTTCTTCGTTTTTGAGATGTATTTCCGGAAAATTTCGTAAATCTGGCATGATGGCAATCCTATTCTTACTAGGAGTAAGAGAATGTAAAAATGAAATCTATAAGATGCATTTACATGGGCAGCGTTTCAGTTATTGGATGCCAGTACAGTCAGTTGCGTGTAATCAATCACCGGTGAGTGTACACTGCCATCTTGCGGCCAATTAATCGACAAGTGCTGGCATCGAAGTTTTCTTGTACCGTATGAAGATCACCATTTTCACTGGCATATTTATATATAGAATAAACCTGCCGGATATTAAGCCCTTCACTGCTCTATAGTTGTGAATGTGCCAACTTCCTCTATCTAACTTCATTGCAGGTATACTTCCCCACTCCAACCCCATGCATATATACTACTTATACATCTTATTCACTCATAATATCCTCATATATATATAAAGTAGTGTGAAACACTCACACTACTTTCTCTTACTCCTTTCTATAAAGTTATATAGAAACTCAAATTTTACTCTTTTGCCCAAACACAAGTACCAACCTACACTAAAGGAACTTTTTAATAGTTCAAGAAAAAGATTGACCGAGTCAAAATTTATCGTTCAAGTATGAGTCATCTTTCACTTGAAACTGTCATCTTTCAAGTATTGACAAGTGTGAACCTACGGATCGCCCAATTGGCCTCTCATACCACGCTCCGTGTCGTGTTTTTCGTGCTGTGTTTTGGATTGATCGATTTCAGTTGAAATGTATGAACCAAAACTGATTCAAGTCGCATTCATTTTTTTGCTGATCCACTAAAATCGGACTACTAAACTTGATGCGCGAGAACGCGCCTTAATCTTGGCCGGCAAAGAGTGGTGCTAATTAAATTATTGGCCCAGTAGAGCGCTTTAAAAATGCTGAACTTGAATTCCTGAAACACTGAATTTCTTTAAATTTGGAATTATATCAATGCTTCCAATGTGTATGAATATTATGTAGGTGGTAAAAATCATATTTTGCACTGAAGTTTTACTTTAGAGGAAAGCATAATGGTACTGAACCCCCCAGAACCTAACCAAGCAATATTTCCCCAAAAAAATTTGGGAAAAAGAAGTGCTAGATATTTATGTTTGTAGATTATGCACGAAACTTGAAGAAAATCGTTGGGGGCGTTTTTGAGTAAAAAATCGCGAAAAACTGAAAAAAAAACATTCAGTAAAATCGCGCTTCCAGTTGATAGATTTCGGCTTGAAATCTTCGTATCTGAGCGATTTTAGTTTCGCAAATGAATACCAAGTTTGAGCTTTCTACGACTGTTCGTTTTTGAGAATATTTTGTTAATACACACACACACTCATATAGAACTTTTTCTTAAAATACTTTTTTTTTCGTATTCAGTGAACCGCAAAACATCTATTTCCGTGGAAAAACACAATTTCGAAACTCTGGTCCGGTCGCAAAACTTCCCTCTTACTAAGGTAGTAAGGGAAAGTAAAACTCCGTGAATGTTACAGAGCGAAAACACAAACTGTGTAGCATGGGCGTGGGCAAAGTCTATGCTAGTTACCGTGATCTATGGGCGTGACCCTAAATTTCCTCTGAACTTTCATTCTCCCTGAAATATATGACGCAACATTCTAATGTAGTATTATTCAGGTTAGATTTACTAGGGATCTCCACTAGTTTTATTGTAATTCTCTTCCTTTTGGGATATTTAAAGCGTTGTGACTTAACTTCTACAACAGAATAAAATGGAGGAAATGATTTAGTAATGGGAAAGTATAGTTTTGGATGAGACTTAAAGGCTGAATGGGATAAAGTTAACGTTACTCTTGTATCATATTCCCCCCATTTCGACCGAGTTGAAAATATTCCCCGAGAGCTTTCACTTATAGTTGGTGTCCTAACTTCTGCAAACTTTTATATGATGATTTATTGTCACTTTACAATAAGCTAGGCTTTTCGTTTAATGATATCATTTTTTTTTTCTCTTTTATACATTGCTTATGTTGAGCTTATTGTGTTTATTATACAATCCTAATAGAACATAATGCATTTTTTATACTTTGGTTTTTTTTTTTTAATTTCTCTTACTCCTAGCAAGAGTAAGGGTTGCACTCACACCAAATATATTTGTGTGTGTGTGTGTAGGTGTTTTAAATTAAATATCTCAAAAACGAAAAGTTACAAGCAGTTCAAATATCATGAGATTATGCTAGTGGTAGATACGATTTTCTCTAAGCATTATATATTAACTACACATATACAAACAGCTATAACTTTTAGCTCACTTAATCTCATGAGAGAGGTTGGATTAGGTTTTTCCTCTAAAGTGCTATGTCAATTTACTATACAATTCTATCAGCTAAATAATATTAATTAGAATTAAATGTGTTGTTG
>JAAEAF010004045.1:0-38908 GCA_011037195.1 Triatoma infestans | reverse complement strand
GGTGCCGGGACATGCGGATGCCCTAGCGACAGAGGGTTGGCAGGATACCTTTATAGGCCCCGAACCCTTCTGCGGCTTGTCCAGGATTCTCATCCAAACTTCTATCAGGGGTTGGATAGAAGATCAGCGTCTGCGTTGATGGGAGGGAACACCAGGACAGAGGCAGACAAAGCTCTTCATTAAAAGATATTTGCCTAAATTTACCAGAGACCTACTGAACCAGACCCGAAGGAATATAAGGTTAATTGTGGGTCTACTAACAGGGCATTGTAGTCTGAATAGACACATGCACCACCTACAACTTGCGGATAGTGCGGTATGCCGATTCTGCAAGGTAGAGGAGGAGACCCCGGCGCACATCCTTTGTGAGTGCGCCGGCCTGGCGAGGATTAGGTTTCTTCAATTGGGGACGGGCAATCCCGAAGCTGGAAGCTTCATGACGGAGCCGCTCTCAGCTTTGCTAGGATTGATTAGGAGGGCAAAGCTGGGGGCTGTTCTGTAACTTAAGGGGATCCACAATAGACCTCGACTTGTAGGTCGCAGTGGAATGAGGCTCACTTCCCCCCCCCCCGCTTCTATTCTATTCTACCTTTGAATTAAATATTGGTCTTAATGCAGTCAGAACTCAGAAGCGTCTCCCATCAGTATGAATTAAAAACATAGAATAGGTTTTCTATACAATATTCATACAAAGATAGTGATTGGTCAATATCGATTGCGTCATACCTACTGCCATATTTCAAATTAAATATCTATATAAATATTATAGAATTATTATACTATCAATGATAATATCTCAATATTTAAGTTTGGTTTGTTTCTTACGATTTAGTGTATGAAGCGAAATGTTTTCCGTCGTCAGCGGTCATGTTTGTTTGATGTTCAGTTTCAGAAACTGCTAAACGAATCTCACTACGTATTTCCAGTGAAACATAAAAGACTATTTTGCAAAGTGGTAACCAAATTCTTGAGTTTAATTCAAACATCATGTTGTTTGTGAAATCCAGAAAGAATGTTAGTTTCGAAATAGCATGAGTTTACTTTTTCCTATACGTATTTCAATTACAGCATATCACTAAGATCCTAAGTCAATAGTTCTTAATCAAGAACTTGGAAATACCAGACAACTCTTCTAGATTGTATGATAGTGATTGAGTTCTTATACAAGAAATTTGAATTTGTTCGAGTATATTATCTAATTCAAATATACAGACAGCAATCTTATATATTTAATGAAAAGAAAGATTCAAATTCTTTTCATATGAAAAGATTCAAAATGTTAATTTAGCCACCACTCAACACAGAAATTTACTGCTGAGATTTTTATGGCTTTTATTGTTTTTGGCATGCTGAAATCTATAACCGGATCAAAAGGTGACTCCACATTTCGACCGCGAACCACTATCAGTAAATCCGCAAATTTTTTGGTACTATTTATTATAATTTTATCTGATTATGAAAAGTAAGGAATTTGTTTAGCATATTACATTTAAAAGCGGTAAGAGAAAGTACACAAGTTATATTTCGAACGATAGTGTAGTTTGCGTTCAGTTTAATCGCATTGGCCCACTTTGAGCCAGATATCAGTGTTTGTTGACAACAAATGGCTTTATTTGGAGAGCTTCTTTAAAATGATGAACGCTTATCCCCTCCACTTGCACTTCATCTATCCATAAAATGCATAGACGTATCTTCCCGAAGTATCTGCCTTATTCTCCTTACACTATAGTTTACAAATTTTCCTTTTGCAGGATCTAAATAGAGGCGGTTGATAAACTTCTCTACTGTCCTTTGATATTGAAGTCCAGCTGAAACTAAGCATCTGGAACCTCAGACAACTTCTGGGCTATTGACAGGTGTTGCAGTGGCACTTCCCACTGACATCAGGGCAGCCCCAAACCTCGATAACAGCGTGGAACATATAGAATCGCAGTTGTAGTGCTGACAGGAAGTCCCAAACCTTCACACTTCATCTAATCACAACATCCACCCCCTCCAGAAATGTTGGAGTCAGCTTTGTCAGCGGCGCACTCTGCAAGGGATAAATCATGGAGTGGAAAAAGGTACTGGTTAAGTAAGTACATTCGCCATCTGGTCAGCTTTAAGCAATAATGAACTTGATAGTATTAACTGAATATAGTAAAGATATTTAACATATCATAGAAAGTAAATTGTTGGCTGGTATTAGATTAGGGAATATCCTTGTGAAGGGAGTAGAATAGACCAGAGGGGTCTCTTTCGTTATCTCAGCGGTTCTCAAATTGTGGAGCGCGCCCGCTAACGGTGGCGCCGTATCTTTATAAAGGGGAAGCCAAATAAATGAACGAGATACCAGATATATTTTTTTGTTAGTTCACAATATAATTAAAACTAATGCATTTAAACAAAACATTTCTAGGACATAGATCTAATGACTAGTATGTGCCTGTTTTGAAGTATACAGCCTGTTCAGGTCCGCTTTTATATTGGAGATAGGCACTATGGCTGCCGTTCTATTTGAAGTATTTATACTAGCTGCAGCAGAAAAACCGAATTGGACAAAGGGAAAGTAATATTGGGGAAAAGTAAAAGTATCCGAAGCGCTTTTGCGTTAATAAGAGAATGACAGTTCAGCCCAAATATTTGTTGAAGACTTAGTAACAAATTTTGATTTTTCTGAGCTACTTGAAGAAAGTTCTACTATTTGTACTTTCTTCCAGAAAGTTGGAACATCATCGGTGTGTGCCGCGAACTTTCGGGTACCCTCGGCACGCAATACACAGTGTTGCCAAATAAGTTTAAATTCCCGTGTATTGGGTTACTTTTATGTACCTTTTTTTCTTATTTTACATAGGGGGCGCGAAATACAGAAGAGTGAGTACCGCTGCGTTATGCAGTAATTTGTAAATGAAGGTAATGACACTGCAGTACCGTCTAAATTGAAAAGGTTTGATCCCAGACATTTCCATGAGCAGTTTACATGGAGTATCCATAAAAGCATCTGTTTCTCAAATAAGAAATGACTGAAATGAGTCGTATTAACCTTTCTTTGGACTGCTTTAATTTGTCTTACGGAATTGATTTGATAAGGGGCCCAAACTATTGTGCTTGCTGTGGTGGTTCGTTCCGCAGAGCTGAAATGGATCAGAGACATTTTCCTTGGTAGCCTGCTTTCAGCTTACTAAACTTAATAAACAAAGCTTAATAAATAAAACAAAACTTAATAAACAAACAGACAAAATTTGCCAGCGAACCATTATTCAAAACACTCATCTCACAGCAATAAAAACGCAATTACCAGCACTAGTAGTATACATGGACTAAATAACTCTTAAACAGATTATACTTTCGTTTGGTTTAAAAAAAAATTAAATATGCGTGCATTCATGCAGAGTGTAAGTGAATGTTGTGTAAAGAGCTGAATGGTCGAGTGGAATGCATACTTACAAATGCGCATATGTATATGAGGTATATTTACAAATATCATATATATACAATGTGTACACAAAATATACATATGGTAGGTATATATGTATATATCAGTCTGTGTTGAAGTGTTGTGGAGTGCAGATCGAAAGTCAGTTGTGATTGTTTTATTAATAAAATCATTCGTTTTATTTAAAAAAAATGTTTTTCCTCAAAGCGCTTTTCTCTTTTCTTTAGTTTGGAAGTGTTTTTCTTATTGTATTTTATTTTCTTTTATTTTACATAGAAGATTGTTCTAGTTTTTCTTTTTATTTTCTTGCAATTTATATTTTCGAATACCAAAAGTTTTTATTTTTTAATTTCCTTTTTTATTTTTTCTACAAAAGAGTTTGTTTTCGTTCAATTATTTATTCCAAATAGATTTAATAGAAAGATTTAGTTTTTCCATTTCTTTGTTTACTGCGTTATTCTCTTTTCATTTATTTTTTGTACTTCTTCTTTTTTAATTCCAAAACGTAAGTTTTATTAATTTTTTTATTTATTTATTGCTTTGTTTATTTTATTTTCTTTGTACTGTTCCTGAAATTCAGGAATAAGGGCGGATTAGTGGGGGCCAGGTTGGTATTCCACCTGATATTTCAATGGAATAAGGAATCAAAGAACAAAATACTGATAAAAGTAATTTAAATAATCAAAAAAGAAGGTTTGAAATGTCATATCGGAATGAAGACCCCGGTCCAATTTATATTTTAATAGAGGGTGTTAAAAAGAATAAAGCTGGGATAACTCGGTTACAACCGATGGCAATGGGCACGCTTATATTTTTAAATCATCCAGAGATAAATAATATTAAAAAGTTAGGTATAAATATGGTAAGAGTAGAATTGAACAATGGTGTCTCGGCTAACAAGCTGATGAACTCTGAAATATTAAAGGAAAAGCGATATTACGCATACCTTCCAAATTATTTATTGCAAAGGAAAGGTGTCATTAGGGGTGTTGACACTGAACTTACTGTGGATGACACAAACAGGCAATAAAGAGTCCTTATAGCAAACAATTAGAAATTTTAGAAATGAGGAGAATAAAACGAAAAATTACAGATCGAGAAACTAATGAAAGAAAATTGATTAGTACAGTCTGTTTATTTTTACATAAGAGGGCAAATTTTACCACCTGTGGTTTACATACATTATGTTTGTTGTCAGGTGTATTAAATCGTATCAATGTATTCAAAGCGTAATTCAGTGCAAAACATGCCTGAGGTATGGGCATTTTGAGAACCAGGATCGGGGTAAAATAATATGTGAAAAATGTGGAGGTGAACATAAAGCAAATGAATGTACTTTTACCTGTAGGTGTTTTATGTAACAAAAATACTACTAGCAAAAACTGGTTTATTTCACATAACGACAAACCATTCGAAGAAGCAACTTCTTGCTCTAGAGCTGGACTTCAACTAACTCCTCGTCGCCCTCTGTCATACCGCACATGGCACTTAGTTCTTGTGATCGATATCCATATCGATTGTAACATCTACGCAGCTATATCGATATGAAACAGTACAAATAACGAAAGCAAGTGTGTAAATTGTGGGAGTGGTTATCACCACGCCACCAATCGCGACCACTTAGGTCTAAAAGGGAAAAAGTAATTTCAGAATTAATGGCAAATAGCAATAACACCTATAATGATGCTAGAAATTTCATAGATAACAACTCGTTCTCTGCCATAGCCAGGAGTGGTACACCAAATATATAAGTACCACTCCCACAATAAGAGGGGATTCCCTTCATTAAATAAAACATATCCACCTCAAAACAGAGTTTTGTGGCCTCTACACCCTCTTATAAAAGGCCTACCAAGAAGAATAGATTTCTTTCTTCTCCTCCCAGTTCCCCTATAATAATCGACAAAGAATTAATGTTTCAGGAACCTGTAAGCAAAAATGAGCCAGATGGCTAATTAAAAAAAAAACCCTTATCCTCCCTCTTATAAACCGAACAGTATAAGCCATAATAAAGATAATATAAGTAATCATAATGATAAACTATATGAAACTGTGCTCTCTATTATTAAATATATGCAAACTGAAAATATTAAAGAAGTTAACGATAATATTTTAAAAGAAATAATAAAGGCTTTAGGGGAAGTGGATTAACTTCTCCTGTTGATTATATAGATACTCTTGATTGATAATTTCATTCAAATTGTATAATTTTATGACTAGAAACAATATTCTAGACATCCATGTAAATATGTATATTAGAACGGAAGGTATGATTGATATATATATCCACAGAAATAAAATTCTCTATATATATATATAATATATATAGAGAATTTTATTGTATTGTGTACATACGTGTGAATGCAATGTATATAAGTAGTATGAATGAAAATGTACTTTTTACGTTTATAGAAATTAACTTGTACTGTGTATGTACCTTATTAATTTGTTTGTACATAGATTTTAATTTGTATAGTGTATATTATTTATTTATTTAAATATCTATTACTTATTTTATCAGAAAATTAATGAATTAAAAATCATGCAATGGAATGCTAGATCAGTTGTGAATAAGAAAGCGGAATTCGAAGCATATATACAACTGAACAATATTAACATAGTGGCCTTGTCAGAACATGGTATCGTCCGGGGGAAAACGTATACTTACAGGGGTTATAATATATTTAGAAAAGATAGAGCTGATGGCAGAGCTGGGGCAGCATTATTAATTAAAAACTATATCAATTACAAAGAACATAAATATGTGCATCAAATAAACAATTTCCATTATTTATCCGTCATAGCATGCATATTAGTTTTATTCCTGACCGGTTTGGGATATTCATCCATCGTCAGAGCAAATTCACCAAGTTTGTGTAGAGAGTTCACTTCAACGAAATGTTTCTGTAGACTTACACTTGTTGGTTGTATGTATGTGGGAAGGTTTTATAAGGTTATGTTTCTAAATGTGTGTGTTTCATGATAAAGTGAAATTATTATAAATTGTGATTAGGCATTAGAAAATAGTGTGTAATAAATAGCATGTTTTGAAGAATAGTTTATAACTAAATTTTAAGACGGTTGTTAAGCATGCACAGTGTTTTATCAAGTCATTTTCATGTGGGGGGGGAAGTTATTTCAGGAGTAAACTGTATTAATAAGATTAGATAAATTTTAATGTAAATAAAAATATAATAAATATAATGTAAATAAAAGTAATAATGTAGAACTAAATTTTCTTCTTCTTTCCCGATTAAAGTACAGTTATTTGCATGATATATTTAAAATCCTACCGTGCCCTATTTGAAAACTTTATCAAATGCCACACATCATATTTTTAATGTAATTTAAATAAATTAATATCATTTAAAATAAACATAAAAAAAAATAATAATAATAATAAACTGGGGAAAATGTATTTATTATATGAATGTATTTATTAGCTGTGAACGTAATTAGCGTATTTATTAGTGTGAATGTGTTTATTAGCGTGAATAGTATTTATTAGTATGAATGTATTATTAGTGTGAATGTATTTATTAGCGTGAATGTATTTATTAGTATGAATGTATTTATTAGTGTGAATGTATTTATTGGCGTGAGTGTATTTATTAGTATGAATGTATTTATTAGCGTGAACGTATTTATTAGCGTGAATGTATTTATTAGTATGAATGTATTTATTAGCGTGAACGTATTTATTAGCGTGAATGTATTTATTAGTATGAATGTATTTATTAGTGTGAATGTATTTATTGGCGTGAGTGTATTTATTAGCGTGAGTGTATTTATTAGCGAGAATGTTGTTATGAATGGTTAGATTAGGTTTATAGTTAGGGTGTATTTCGGGGTTGAAAGAAAATTTATAAAAGTACTTCAACCCCATTAGGTTTAGGTAGTTAATTTCAGGATTAGAACTTTATAGGGTGTGCAGGAACATCTGTTAAAAGTACTGCACGCCCAATTAGCATACATTAAATAGCCTCCTTAGTAATACGCTATATAAATAATAGTTATTTTGTGACAATATGGATGGAATGTAAAAAATAAACTATAAAAATGCTTTGGTTGTTGCCTAAATGTACAAACTCTAGTAGTAAAGCAGGATGGCGAACAAACTATTCACCACTCACCTTCGTCGACTGGCCTTGATGGGACGAAGAGGGGATGTTATGGAAAGTATTCACCAGGAACCATGGACCTATGTCTCCACCTTACCTTGCTGGACAACGGCATTATGTGTGGATGCCAACAGGATAAAATATGCGCAATCCCAGCTTGTGTGGCCACGGATCGAGACAGAACAATGTGTGAGAGGCGCTAATGGCCCAAAGCAGTCGATGCGCCAAATAAAAAAATAATAATAATAATAATAATTTAAAGCAACATTTGATTTCCTTTATTACTAATTTAAAATCATCTCCAATTTGCTGTTTGCTACCACCTTCTTACATATCAATTTACTTACATGTTCTCTCATATTAACCCTGCTTCTTTTTCACATTATATTTCTTACTTGTACAAACTTTTCACTGTCCATAAACTTTGCATTGCCTTTCTTTAAAATTCATCCATTAATTGCCTTTCCTTAAAATTTATCTAATCTTATTAGTACAGTTTACTCCTGAAATACACGTAACTTATCCCCCCACCCCCAAATGAAAATGACTTGATAAAACACTGAGCATGCTTAACAACCGTCTATTTATTACACACTATTTTCTAATACCTAATCACAATTTATAATAATTTCACTTTATCATGAAACACACACATTTAATAACATAACCTTATAACCTTCCCACATCCGTACAACCAACAAGTGTGAGTCTACAGAAACATTTCGTTGAAGTGAACTCTCTACACAAACTTGGTGAATTTGCTCTGACGATGGGTGAATATCTGAAACCGGTCAGCAATAAAACTAATATGCATGCTACGACGGATAAAATAATGGATGTTATCCAGCATTGCGGACCCAGCCACATTTTCAACAAATAAACAGTTTATTGTATAATGGCATAGGATTGGAATTAAACAATAATAAAAAATTGAAAATCATCTCATTATGTGGTGGTTCCCCAACATTAGTGAGTAACATGACTCATAATTCAGACATTAGTTTTGTTTCGAAAGATATTGCAAATTTGTTCGAATGGTATGTGGACTCTGACCCTATGAACTCACATCACTTACCTATCATAATAAAAACTAATACATTATGCGGTGACAAACAAACGAATCCTAACTTCAGAACGTGGAATATTAAAATTCCAGATTGGGATAAATTTAAACTCTTATATTTTGAATGCAAAGAAATGTTATTCAAATTAGAGTATTAATTACAACAATTTTATAGGAATAGTAAATAACGCCTAAGCATCATCTATACCTAACTATAATAAAAACAATGGACTAACTACTTTTTACTGTTGGTCGGATACCAAATGTAAAAATCTGGTGTGAAACACTCACACAACTTTCTCTTACTCCAGTACTCAAAATTATAATTGACAAATTTTATAGTTTAGTGTATCCAAATTTAATGAAAATTCGTCTAAAAGTGGAAAACACTGTCCAGTAAAAACTATCCGGTTTTTACTAATTTCTTTGAAATCGGAAATGGGTCATATATTAGTTTCTAGGTTATTTCAATTTGGATGACAGATATGTCTAAGCAAACTGTGATGGCATTTAAAGAAAAACAAACCACCCTCCCCAAACGTCCCTTAAATGATTATCAGGGGGAAAAGTTTCAAATAAAAGTTGTAGCTCTATTGTATAGTTAAACCCGGTTTATAAAGAAAATCGTTGAGCCATTTTCGAGAAAATACCAGAAAAATGAAAATTATATTTCAGTAAAAACGCACTTCCGGTTATCTATTTTTTTTCAAACTCGGAATTTCAACAACATATTTAATTCTAATTAACATTATTTGATGACAGAATTGTCTAATATACTGAAACAGCAGTTAAGATGAAAACCTAACCCCACCCCTCCCCCAGAAGTGCCCTTAAATGAATTTTCCTGGAGAAATGTTTCAAATAAAAGTTGTAGCTCTTTGTATGTGTAGTTGATATATAAAGTTTAAAGAAAATCTTCGGAGCCATTTTTGAGAAAATTGCAAAAACTAAAAAAAAACAACTAGTAAAGTGGTACTTCCGGTTGAGGAATATTGACACATAACGCACCGTCAGATACCATGGTGATACCTAAACGTAATATCAAGTTTGAACTTTCTACGATTTTTCGTTTTTGAGCTATGCTGTTCACATACATACACACACACACAACACCACACACACACAGACCATCGCTAAAAACCACTTTTTTGGACTCAGGGGACCTCAAAACGGATATTTCCGGTGAAAACTCGATATCGAAAATTTGAGACGATTACAATACTTCCTCTTACTAGGAGTAAGAGAAAGTAAAAATGCAATAAATGAAAGAAAACTGGCTTATGATAACTATAAAATAAAGTCTAATTTATACAATTTTTTTACAATATAAGCAAAAAGTAGCTGCCACTAAGCGCGTTCTTATAGAAGCAAAGAGAAGGTCTTGGTATGAATTTTGTAATGCACTTAATAAAAGCACTCCTATAAAACATATTTGGGATCAAATAAAAAAAAACTGAAAAACAGACAAACTGAGAACTATCAACAAACTAAAATGATGAGTGGGCTAATGAATTTTTAAAAAAACTAGCTCCCGACTTTGTATCTCCAAACACCACCATATCTGTGTTTTTTTTTTTTTTTGTTTTTTTGGCATTAGCCTTGACGCCATACAGCCATGGCTCTTAATTGTACATAACTTGCAAACTATTTTATCTTGTTTAAATTACTATAAGGCACTTAATATTCAGTTTTGTACCGGGATGTTTTCCTACTTCAGAAACACACAAAGATTCACTTCAGATACACACACCTTTTAATTATAAAACACTACTTGCGGAAGCCAACGTAGAAGTTTACAGTAAGATAGTTAAATTTATTGATAGTATACAAATAAAAATTTTAGTATCCCAATGAAGTATTCAAATGTGATAAATAAGGAATTATAAATTAGGATTACTCTTCATTAGATTTAGGTTTCAATGGGGTGCAAGGAATATTTAGTACTCCACCAACACAGAATGAATGAGAGTTATGAATGTAGGTAGAAAATTTAATAATTTGTGCGAACGTTTTTATTAGCATGTATGTATTTATTAGCGCGAATGGATTTGTAGGTTAGAGCGTGAATCATATGTGGAGTGAGTTATGTAAATAGTTGTATATAGTTTTAAATTAGGATTAGGTTTAACGGGATGAGAGGAATATCAATACTCCATCCCACATTAGGATACCCTATAAGACTGGTTTTATAAGTATAATAGTTGCTTACTTCAATAATCGCTTCAGAGCTCCAGTTTTTGTTTATTCTTTATTCATTAATTTTATTATTTTTAATAATACGAACTATCTTATTGGAACAATGGTTATTTAGAAACATATTAGTTCTATAAGAAATTTGTTTGTTAATTCTTTTGTCAAATTGGTTGGCATATATTATTTACTACATGATAATTTACGTCACATAATCTTTTTATCTTCAAAATTAAAAAAATCTAATATCACTTCATAGATTTACTTACCACTCAAACTGTCCACAGCAAAATTCGCTACATAATGTCTTACATTAAACACTTTTCCAGTGTCCGCATATTTATTTAATACTTCACAAAATTTTAAAGCTTTATTGCAGAACATTTCCAAATTTGATTCAATCATTTTTTTCGTAAGCAGTTTATCCAATGGTTTACGCAATTCTTGCCACTCTCGATCTAAACATAATTATAAGATTAAATTATTATTATTATGATGTAATTATGCAAAATAACAATGGTTCTCACCTTTTTTTAAGATTGTTTTAGTATGTTGTAAAATAGATGTTGAGGTTCGGTTATAAAAAACTCTTTTTAAATTTTCAGCGACGTTTCGGTAAATTTATTACCTTCTTCATGGTCTGTACAAAGGTCTTAATACAAATCAGAAAACAACATAAAATATAAACTTGAAATAAAAATTAAAAAAAAAAATGTTTTTTTAATAAACTAAATAAAAAGTAATATGTATATATATCAAATTGAAATCAGTTATAAATACATTTTGTATGTTATTTCCATATTTTTTAAATTTTAATAGTTGAGATGTAGTTTATTTTTTATTTGTTCTGCAATAATAGCAGTAGTTAATAATCAATTTCAGTTAAAAAATATGCAGGCATTGAAACAGGACGAGATATCCTGATTGAGGACCATTGTTTCAAATATACTCATATATTGTTTAAATACGAGTAAAATATATAAACTAAAGCATCCATATATAATACGTTACCTACCATTTCTGACCAATACACCACTTCCAAAAGTTGCCACAAATTCATATATGGCGTCCTTCTGTAATGCATTTTGACTTGATAATAGTGCTTGGCCAAATGAATAAATCATTAAAATATTTGGATATAATAAAGTGTATTGTCTTTTATAAAAACTAGAGGATTACCCTAATGTTTCGCTAGTAATAGTTAAGAGATTTTAATAAAAATACATGATTAATCAGCCCGTATTATTATTATTATTATTTATGATGGATTAATTATAACTTTTTAATTTAAAATATTTGCTTTTAGAACAATCATTTCGAAGTTCAAGGCACTATGTTGACAAACTACTAGAAAAAGAAATAATGTCCGTTTCATCTTATTAATTTATTCACTAATTGAGGCACCTCTTAAATTGTTTAAATGCATTTTTGCCTTTCTTCAATAAATATAAATTTTTACAAAATTAATTATTTTCATAACTTCGGTATTTGGCTACGAGAGCGGGCTGAGTTCATAGAGTTGGCTTCCTAGCTGTGCAGACCAAGCGGACCAAGATCTGCACTGCGCAGACGCCAGCTCGGCTTTAAAACGATCGCTTGGCCAATCCATGTATGGTAGAAATAAAAACATAAATGACCATTTTGAAGAGAAGTTCCTACCAATGGACACAGACGAACCAACAAAAAAAATAGATTATAAAATATATAAAATAGTCAAAGCAAATTGTGGAACAGTCTGAGATGTAGAAGTCTGAAGAGGTTCGCTAGCTATAACGAGGAAAGAAAGAAGAAATGGCCTTGACAAGGAGTGGCCCAACCAAGACGGCGAGCGCAGCTAATAGTGTCGGCTTCTTTAAAGGGGAATTAGCTAGCCTGACTAATACAACACTGACTAGTACGTAGGGTTCCCAGGTGAAAAATGTAAATATATATGATTAAGATTTCAAAAATATATCATTTAAGAAAGAAATATACCACATTTTTTTTAAAACTTTATGAAATAATAACCAACTTAAATCTTTCAAAATTTGTTAATTTATAACAAAAATAAATGCACATACATTTGCGGAGGTAAAATCTTGGACGTCAATGTCATCTGATTGTAAGTTGGTTGTAGAGCACCTTTTAAGTATTTGTAACCTAAATATTTAGTTTTGTCATTTTTGATACTTTGCGAGAGCGTAACCGGCGGAATGCGTTGACGCAAACTATGCGCGCGCCCTAAACAGACTCCTATCAACCAATCAGCATTCATTACTTGTTCACTGATGATTGTGTGGCGCGAGATGAGCGCGCTAGTACGAATTATTATTATCATCACAGTGATAGGATAAATATATTATTTTTAAACGTAAAATTAATTACAATTAAATTTTTTGCCAAAATTCTATATTTGAAGAGGATTAGAAGAGGATGTGCAATTTTATTGAATGGTTTCTTTTTTTTAGTTAGCCGCGATTTTCTCGATAAAGAACCTTGAATTTAGCATATGAATTACATAAATATAAATCTATCACTTTTTACTTTATCTTATTCTATAGTAAGAGGAAGTATTGTGATCCTGCCAAATTTTCGATATCGAGTTGTCACCGGAAATATCCGTTTTGAGGTCCCCTGAGTCCAAAAAAGTGGTTTTTAGCAAATGGTGTGCGCGTGTGTGAGTGTTCTTTTTTGCACTTATCAGTATGCTCCATGTTTAATATTACATGCTAAAGCTTACAAATTACTATTTTTAAAATGCTATGAATTATATACAGCGAAAATAAAATACTTTTAGCAGATGACTTATGTGACTTTATAACAATTTATCGAAATCAATTGTATTCACATAATTGAGAAATACATGGCACAGAGTAGTATTCAGTAGTTCTGATTTTGGAGGGGGCCAGTTAACACTTCTCAGTACAACTTTCTGCATGAAAGAAGCCCTTTCTTTCTCAAACAAAGCACATTCATAAAGTATATGACCACAACTTTTACAGGAAAAGAAATCACATACGCATGATGAGTCCGAGATTAAATTAAAGCGATGGAGGCACTGTTAGTTTCTGCCATGTCCCGACGACACCTGGGTCAGTTGTAATGCAGGGTAAACTTAGCTTTCCGTCTGTGTTCAACTGTTGGAAAAAACTCTTTAGTTAATATGCCCTTTTCAGTAGCCAACCATAATTGCTCCCAAGCAACAAAAATTTTTTTTGTAAGATCAAATCTACATATGACGTTGGGATGGTCTTCAGACCTATTTGGATACTGCAATCCCTGGCCACCTCTTTTGCCAACAAGTCCGCTCTTTCATTGCCAGTATCTCCCACGAGAGCCTTAACTTTATTGAACCTAACTACAAACTGCCAGCATTTTAGATGGAGGTCAGCTTTCCTAATTTTTTCCACTAGTGGGATGTGGTTATTGCTATTTGAGATGGAATCCAGTGATACTCTATTATCAGTTCTAATTATAATTGATTCCAGGTTATTATTCATTATAAATTCTTTCACTTCATCAAAACCAGGAATGCCTGTTGCAATAGTTTCTCTTCCTGTCACAAAATTCAATAACAGCTCCAGAGCATTACAGATCGTGAGAATTTCAGCCTGATTGTTAGAACATTTATCCGCAAGCCTGTACTTTTTAGCCATTACCTCATTTCCATTAATGTATATAACAAACGCCGCTACCCCCTTTTCCATTTTAATGCCATCGGTGTATACCATTAGATTTCTCTCACCATTTAAAGGAGTATACTCTTCCAATATTTTAAATTCTGGAACCAGAGCAGGATGTATTCAGTAAGGCGGTTTTGTTGGTGTTTCTATTACTCATATATTTTCCTCGTAACCTTTTATATTTTCTATAAAGCTCTTCGATTTTTAATTCAATTGGTATTACATTGGCTATGATGCAGGCGGCTTCGTACGAAATAGTTCGGAACCCTTTATTAATTCTCAACAAAAATAGTCTCTGAAGTCTTCGGAACTTATTCAGATTATACTTTTACCTATACCTGCATACCAAGCTGGTAAGGCGTAGGTTAATAAAGGCACTAGAACCCCATCATATATCACTTGCAATGCTTCAGATCCAATACCCCAGTAAACTTTAGCTGATCTTGAAAGGATATTGATCAATAGCAACGTTTTATCAGTGACATATTTAATGTGACCATTCCAAGAGAAGCAAGAATCAAAAATAACTCCCAGGTATTTAAGTTTCTTAACAATCTGTAAACGCTTGTTATTTAGAAATATTGAACCTGATATGTTTACTCTCTTTCTTGATATAATGATTCCATTAGATTTTTTTGAAATTAACCTCCACTTTATTATCACAAGACCACCGTTGAACAATTCGCATGCAGGAATTTCCAAGACATTCCAACTCTAGGATGCTTTTCACCTTGACGGCAATCAGCAAATCGTCTGCAAAGGCCACCACCAATGACTCTATCGAAAACGAGTATTTAAATAGCGAGTCATATCGCAGAATCCAAAAACCTGGCCCACAGCAAGATCCCTGAGGGCAACCTTGTGTTACATTTCTGTTGATCGTTATGGTGTTGGTCTTAATTTTTGCTTCTCTGTTATTAAAATAATCAACAGTAAGAAGATACAAGTTACGAGGGCAATTGAATTTTTTGGAGCTGCACCAAGATCACAGGCCACCATGCAGCATCAAAAGCACCTTTCACTCTAATGACATCAACAGTACAGTCTCTTTGCTTCCCAATGCCCCTTCTATATATTCTTTCACTTCCATAATTGCATACATTGCATTGTGCGTGTGTGTGTGTGTGTGTATGTATGTATTTGAACAGCATAGCTCAAAAACGAAAACTCGCAGTAAGTAGTCTAAACTTGATATTCCGTTTGGGTGTCACCATGGGATCCAACAGTAGGTCTTGGTCAAAATTCCTCGACTCAACTACACATACAATGATCTACAACTTTTATTTAAAATATTTCTTTGGAAAAATTTCATTTAAGTGTATTTTTAGGAGAGGGGTGGGGTTAGGTTTTCCTCTAAAGTGCTATCATAGTTGATAATACAATTCTACCATCCAAACAGAATTAACTAGAAATAAATATGTAGATGGCCAAAATTCAGAGTTCCGAATCGATGTTTATCAGTCAACCTATACATATCACGTTTATTTGCACTGCCTTTTTTTTCAATTTCGATGTGGTTTTTGAAAGTTTTGGAAAGTCATTTTTGTACTCAAAGATTCAGCTTCTAATTTTCTATTGATTGGGGATTGTGATTTAACAGTTACTTTGTGTTTAATTACAAAAAAAACGAAAAAAGAAGCATTATTTGACTGTGCTTTAATATTAATGAGAGAATAGCAAGTTAATGTTTGGACTCTTGACTGTAAGTAAACAGCTTTGTTAATCAATTCTCTCGGTTGGAAAAGAGAATCCTTTCTCTTTCTCTTCTCTATTCACCTTTTATTTAATTCGAACATACAGAAATTTCATCTGTTTAATTTTGCATCTGTAAGCTATGCATATATTTTGCTTTGGACGTAAATACTGTCTTGCATGCCACCAAAATCAGCCAATTCTTCTTCCTATAAAACTGATTCAGTTAATTCACCGAATTCACGTACAAAGAGAGCGAGAAGCTCGCCAGAAGTTTCTGGAAAAAGTGCTAAAAAAAAAGTATGTGCCCAACTCAAGAGATTAGCGATAAGACAATCGCACAAGTCTGTTGAAACAATGACTAACGTCATGAATAAACTGCTTGATTCAAAAATTACTTCTCTTGCAACTAAAAAGGAATTTAAAATTTTTCACGAGGATTATCGTGCACTCAAGGAGGAAAATCGTCATTTAAGATGCGAAATACAATCTCTAAAGTTGATATAATAAGAAAACAGATAAAACTATGGACATATTGGATTTTAAATCACGTCTAAATATTTTGATTTTTAGAGGCATTAAGTTTTTAATACAAACGATAATTTAAATCAGACCGAATTTTGTTTGATTTTTTTATTTCTGAATTGTGATTGAATTTTGTAACAATGTTCTGAAGGTTGATATTAGTGCCGAATTCGTGTATGTTCGTCCATTAGGTAGAAGAGAGACGGCGAACAGATCTTTAATAGCTACGTTTGTCCGTTTTCAAGATAAATTGAATATTTTGAGAGTGACTAAAATTTTAAGAAATACAAATTTTGCAATTTTTAGTGATTTTTTGGAGAATGTGAGGGATGAAGTGCGCTAAACTGTTGCTTATTGGAAAGAAAATTCAACGAAGAAACCCACATTTAAAGGTCTATATGAATGTTGCTCGTCTTACAGTACAATCACATAGTTTTGAATGGTGTCCTGTACAAGATATGAAGTATGACGGTGATGACGGAGTGAAGAAAATAAATGAGGTGACTTGCTAGTGATATGACATCCTTTATAGCAGAGTTTTGTCTAATACTATACCTAGTGTTCATTTCTCTAATAGTGAATTTACAACGGCTACTTCCGCTGCTCCAGCTGCTGTTCAAACACCTCCATGAGTCGGGAATCAAACACCATTTTTTTTTTTTTTTTTTTTTTTTGAGGAAGCGTCAGCTCCTCCCTCCTCCGGGCACTAGCCTGGATTCACCGGTCACGGCACTTCATCAGAACTAGGCCTAAAACTTGCCCATTAAGGGGCTCCTCCTGTTCTAAAAAAAAAAAAATAGGCCTAGCTCCGAGCCAGGTCGATCCTCTTCTGACAGAGAACCTCCCTGGCAAATGCCGCGACCAGCCCCCAGGTCACCTCGCTCGTCAGCATTGCCCCGACCACATTGTCAGGGGTCAGCCGACCCACCCTTTCTTCCAAGGCAACCCTATCTCTCTCCCACCTCCCACACCCGAAGAAGGTGTGGCAGGCGTCATCACTTATCCCGCATCCGTAGAGGCAATCACCCGATTTCCGGATCCTCATCCTGTGGAGGTAGGACCCGAAGCATCCGTGGCCGCTGAGGAGCTGAGTGACATAAAAATCCACCTCCCCATGCGGCCTCCCGACCCACCTCTCCACATCTCCAATGAGTCGGGCCGTCCAACGGCCCCTCGAGTCCCCCTCCCATAGCGCCTGCCACATCCTAAGGGTGCGCCGCCTTTCTTCCCGCGCAGCGGCTCTCCCGGCGCCCTCCACCCTCCTCTCATATATCCTTTTTTTCTCCCGCGCCAGCAACGCGATTGGGATTACCCCGGCTATCACCAATACTGCTAGCTCCGACACAGTCCGGTAGGCCGAGGCAATCCGCAGCGCGCCCAACCGCTGTACCCGGGCAAGCCTTCTTCTGTGGGCCTCCCTCCCCACGGCATCCGCCCACACTTCGGCGCCATAGAGGAGGATGGAGTGCGCCACTCCCATCAACACCCTACGCGTACTTGCCCGCGGGCCCCCCCACGTTAGCCATCAGGCGGCCTAGGGAGGCGACAGTTCTCGCCGCCCTGTCCGCCGCCCGCCTGACGTGTTCTCCAAAGCCCAGCCTCCTATCTATCTCGACCCCTAAGTAACTGACAGAGCCTCTCGCCTCCACTACCTCCTCCCCAACACGGAGGTGCAGCGAGGCGGGAATCCGCCGCTTCGTAAGGACTACGACCTCTGTTTTTGCCACCGCCAGTGACAACCCATGGTCCGTCATCCACCTGTTTACAATACGCATTACACTGTTCAGCTTGCGCTGTGCTTCTGGCAGGTCTCGAGCCGCTAGTAGCGCGGCCACGTCGTCCGCGTACCCCACTAGGACGGTCTCGTCCGGCATCTCCTGCCTCAAGAGACCGTCATATGCTACATTCCATAGATCAGGGCCCAAGATCGAGCCCTGGGCAGCCCCCGACGTGACCGTCGCCACCCTTGGCCCATCCGCGGTTTGGTAAATGACGCTCCGGTTCCTAAGGGAATCAAACACCATGGCTACAACCTCTACATGTGTATCGTTTAATTCGTTACCAATAATCGCCTATAATATATCAGTTTCTTAAATTGTATCATGTCATTTGATGTCTTTGTTTTCACTAAACTATTTTTATAGAAGAAAATTATTGTTCATACAATAAATATTTACCGGAATTTAATCTCGTCTGTGTTTCACACGTAAAACTGCCGGTGTGGTCTAGCGAAGGAATGGGTGGTATGCTACTTGGAATAAAGTCTAGCCTACCAAGAAACTTAGTTCACTTCTCACTAATTAATAATAAACATCTAATATGCAATTAAGTTTTATCTCCTAATTTGTTTATTATACCAATATACTTAAATTGTAGTTCCTGGTCGTATCGGTACCAGGATATACAAGAATTTAATTTTTAAACATGTATTCCTAATAATATAATAATTTCTAAGCAGTGAATGTAATTTCCAAACTGTGGTATTTACATATAATTTTTATATTCTCAAAAGTTATTTTATTTTGGTTATTTCTTTTTTCTTTCTATTTCAGGGGTTATGCCACTTTTTTTTCTATTTATACACTTTGTTTTTTCCTTATTTTACCTTATTATGTATATGTAATATCGATCCCCGCTGACAGATTATTCCCAGCCGTAAAATACTTTTTTATTTATCATTTGAATTATCAAATCACAATAAAGTATTATTATTATTATTTTTTTTTTTTTTTTTTTTTATGTTTTATGGCGTCGACTGCTGGGGTCTTTGGCCATTTTCCTCGCTATACATATCTTTAGATTAGTGACGTTACAAGTATGCGTTTGTGCATGGGATATTTTCATGTATGCTCACCAATAGACAATATATCCGTGTTAATAGATGCATACAGTCTTGAGTGTATACAATGAATACTAACTAGCATACCAATAAATACATTCATCCCTATAAATACATCCATTCTAACGACGGCCACACAGCTTAATAAATTTTAAAAGTGGGTGGAGTACTGGATATTCCTCGCACCCCGCGTACTTAAGACTAGGATAAAACTATTTACATAACATTCACTATTTACATAACATTCATACTCACATTCACACAGGTGCCGGGGTTGCCAATCCCGGCTCAGACCCACCCCTCCAAAAGTCAGTGGCTCCCAAATTAAAAACAAAGTGCAGGAAAGGTTTCCTACACGACCAAAAAGTTGCCACCCCTGGTCGGCATTGGCCCCCCTACACCCATACTCACAATCTTTCATTCCTATGAAAATTAAAATCTAATTCTAAATTTATACTATCACATACAAGCTAATGGGATTGTAGTACTCGATATTCCTACAATCCCTATCTACCTAACCTACAGAAACTGTCAAACTATACTCATTCATACAAATAAATTACTTTCTTACAAATTCTTTCATTCTTCTAACTATATACATCTATGTACAACCATATAAAATCTAATAAACTCTTCTGAAAATTCCCAATGCCTTTAAAAAACCAATCACTCCTTTTAACTTATCGCTTTCTTTTAGATTCTCTTTAAGTTTGTCTGATAAGCTGTACAGCTGTCGCATATTGTCTAATTCTTTGCAAGTGCATAATAAATGGCGAACAGTAAGGCGTTCGCCGCACCTTTCACACAGTGGTGCTTCTTGCCCAGCTAGGAGATATTGGTGTGTAAGAAGTGTGTGGCCTAATCTTAACCGATGAACTTTTACTCTTTCGCTTCTGTTTAAGGTTAGGGGAGGCTGCTAACTGTTTACAGATTTTTTTATTGAAGACAAGGCATTTATTTATTATTATTATTGTTATTATTAAATTCAGAGTTGCAAGAAAATTAGCAAACCGGAAGTGCACTGTTACTGAACATTTTTTTTCAGTTTTTGACGAACTCATAAGAATTTCATCAAATTTGTTACACTAAACTATAAAATTTGTCAATTATTAATATTATAATTATGAAAACTGGAGTAAGAGAAAGTTGTGTAAATGTTTCGAAACAGATTTTTTTAAGTATATTTAGCTGTCATTTGACAATACGTTTTTTTTTTCAAAATCCAGCAATAGGACAAGTGATCTAAAAGTGCTTATCACTTTTATTTGAAACAATTTTTTTAGGGGATTTTATAGGAATAGTAGAGTTTAGCTCGCCTCAGTACAATGTAGGGTTCTACCAACTTATAATTAGAAGCATTACTAGTATTCCAAGTTTGAAGAAAATCGGTTATCAGTGAACAAAAATGTTAGTTTGCAGAATGGGTTTTTTTTGTGTTTTTGAAATTTTCTCGTATACGACTATGAGGATATTTTAGTTCTAACATTTGATTGAAGAAAAATTATTCTGAGGAGTGATTCTGAGAAATCTGAGACGTAAAATTCGAATGTATTTGTTCAATACTATTAGCGCTATCTACAGAGCAATCATTCTCTATCTGCTTCGGTTGGTGGGTAGACACTTACCGCCCTCCACCCACTTTGTGAGTGTTTCACCCAGATTTTTTTTTTTTTATTAAACATCCAATTAAATTCTATAATAATACAAAATTATAAAATAAAAAATTGTCAGGTTCACCTTTATGTGTGTCGGGTTGCCAAGTGATATAAACAATTTAGGTCCAAACCAAAATTTGACTATATAATCTGGGGAAATGCTGTGTTCATTTACGAGACCAATAATTCTCTCAAACATTTCTATAAGAAAAAAAATTTAATCAATTCGCTTTATTTTTTGCAATGGCGCAATGGTTAAAAATTTGATATCTTATATCTGTTTTATTGTTTGTTGAATCTACCCTAGTTTAAAAACCTTTTTAATAGATGCAAAACAAATCCACTATAAAATCATGTAAACAGTTATTACCCGGTGTAATTCGTTAATAATAAGACTGTTTATCAAGATAAAATAATGCCGAATTGAGAGCAGACAATACAAATCTTTGTAATAAATTATTTTCACAAATATGAGCCTATTATATATTAATTTAATGATATTTTTAACAAATTTCGAGGCATACATATGTCTGGCATATGTACATGCTAATATACATGCAGTTGTAGTGACCCATAGGCGGTTGTCAAATTTAGAAATCAGACTAGGCTTGTTTAATTAGAAATGAATCTTTTATATATATATATATATAATATATATAATATATATTCTGAATAAGAGACTCACATATTCCACAGAAGTGTCTTTCCATGACAGGAGTATGTGTTTCCACGTTATTTCCGGGTAGATTTTGTTGATGTACAAATAAACATAAATTTTATTGAAATAATCCGAAATACTTAAAAAAGTCTCATAGACAGAACTTTTGTCTCATAAATTGTAATTTACTGGTTGTTTATGGACTCTAAAACGGTGGCCGGATTGGGGGATCCGGATTTACGATAGATAGATCCAGGATGGCCTGCGGTACTGCAGCAGGAGTATGTGGTGTCAAACCGGAGGTACTCAGTGAGAGGCCTCTTAGCGGGTACTACACTATGTATGGACCCTAGACATAGGACGTCCAGGCGGCTCTGAAGGCACTTGGAGCCTTCAGAATCACTTCTTCCCTAGTCAGGGAGTGTAGAGACTCCCTGGAATTGCTTTCCCGGCAAAATAGAGTGCGGCTGGTATGGGTGCCGGGACACAAGTTCATAAAAGGTAATGAACAAGCCGACCAACTGGCAAGGAATAGAGCGAACACCCAACTCTCTGGATCGGAACCTGTTCTGGGGATAGCCAAAAGTATGGAGAGAGCGTCTCTGAGTGATTTGACGCTGAGAGAGCATAGTCGCCACTGGATGCTAAACACTGGGGTAAAATGGTTGTCTAAGAGAGAAACCAGACGGCGAACCCTGAGTTTAAGCAGGTATCAGATTTGTCTGATAGCGGGTCTGTTTACAAGGCATTTCAAAAAACATCTGCACTACGTATGGTTAATTGAAGGGAGCCCTTGGTTAGACTATGTCAGGAAGAGGAGGAAACGGCCTCTCACCTGCTGTTTGATTGTGTCGCAATCAGGAGTTTGCGGTACGAGATCCTTAGCATGTTGAGACCGTAAGAGATAATACTGTAAGAAGGACTGGCCCTTGTCATCTTGAAGAGGGCAGAATTCCTCTACTTGACATTAGGGTTATGGCACAATAATCCTCAATGTTTAATAAAGGTTGCAGTGTCTGGGTTGGAGGGAGTCCCCCCCCCCCCCCCCAGGGTCATTCTAATTCTATGGACTTCTATTCTTACTTCCACGAGCCACCACTGGTAAAAAGGAAACTTTTATTGTGAGGTAACATCATATAATGGTAGATATTTTAATATTCTTTGTGTACTTTTCCAGATTTCCACATGCTTAGGATAACTTTAACATCAGTGGCAAAACAACTGTAACCATGAAGCAGCCTGAAATTTAATTTCCGTGACAGGTGGAAGTCCATTTATAAAAAGCCTACTAAGGTATTAAAAAACTTGAATAATGGAAATGATTAAATACAAAAGTAATTATAATTTTAAATTTGCTTAAAATAGTTTAAAAATGTCAAACAGTTCTCTAATGGAAATAATATTATTTCTCCTATATATTCTAAATATATTTAGCTAACGTTCAGGATAAATATAATAGACCAAACTCAGAAATATAATTGGTAGATACCTCTATACAGATTAAGTAATGGAGATCGATATTGGTTGTTCTGGATAGAGAGCAAGACAAAATGGAAGGAACTTGTTTGGCGATTTTTTTTTTTTTTATATTCCATGTATGTGGGAACGATTTAAGAAACCAGGAAGAAGCTTTTGATTTAAGGAATTTTATATAGCGCAACCAGCAATGTTTTTATCAGAATTTAGTAATTTAATAAAACTGGAATAAATCATTTAAAAAAAAAAAAAAATGGAACTTACCATCTGTATTTGAAATTTTAACGAAAATCAAAACATTTCCAATAATTGGCAATAGTTTAGGTCCAGGTATGTTGGCAGTCATATTTGCCGCTCGTATTACCCAGAAAACTGTCTTTATCAAGTACCACAAACTGAAAGTCACTGCCCAAATTAGAACATATATCCCAATCATATTCTCAACTTTTATGAGCTATAGAACAATATGCTGATCTTTAAATACTTTTGTTTTCCCCTCAAAATCAACCATACAGTACCAAATTGAACTTCAGGTAGGTTAGACTCATATATATATAGGTATATATAAGTAAATATATATATATATCCTATCTGTATATATATAGGATGTATGTAATTACAAGATAACTATTTAATATAAAAAATATTGAATTATATTTATAACAAAACCTTGAAGTAGTAATTTAATGAATTATTTGTACAAGAGCTAATTTACATACCAGATATGATAATTTCTATAAGTTTATAAAGCATAACCTAGTAATCTGTGAACTATTTGAAATTTTCCTAATCATTTTGCATGTGGGAACTTTAAGAAAAATAATTTTGTGTAGTAGCCTCCCACTACACACAAATTATTTCCTTTAAATATATTATGAGTTTCAAATATATTTTGAGAGCCAAAAAATTAAAAATATCAGATATTTAACACGGAAGTAATTTCTCCACTGCTACAATTCGAAATGATTTATTAGTTAGGCTAACAGTTACATTATAAAAATTTTTGGGGATTAAAGTTGCAACTTTTTTTGGAATATAAGGTTTGTATTAGCCATTTAATTTTAAGCCAGATTTATAGGTTATCCAGAATATTATTAAAATCAATTTTATCCATAAAAATTTTTAAATAAAATTGATTGGTTTATATGTCACTCTAATCACTTTCTTTCACATCTATGGCCACTAGAGTTGGAATGGCACATATTAATCTATATTGCTTATTATTACATACTACATTACATTAATACTACTGCATTGTGTCTACAAACATTTATTATCTGCAGATGTCAAAATAGAACTCCCAATTCATAGTAGATTTGGTTTTATGCCTCACTACCTCAAACAGCCAACCAGAGGCATGATATTTTGGTGTTTATTAAATAACTTATAAGTTTGAAGTTACAAGAGTTTAATAATTATAGTTACGGTTGCAATTGGGCCTAGTGTAGATGTGTCTAATATCGCTCTGTATTTACAAACAATATAGTGGTAGATAATTGCTATATTTGTGAATTATTTTACTGTGATTGCGTAATATACTGTTCGAGCTATGCTGTGTTAAATTTTGAAGTGAAAACTCAAATTAATTAATGAGTTATTAGCTGTAAATGTGTTTTTCAAGGTCGTGTTTCAAAATACTGCTGTGAAGGAATAAGTAAGACTTTGACTCATAAATATCAATACATTTGTAATGTGATAGCAAGAAGAAAAAGATATAATTTTTAAATTATAAATCCAAAAATTATAACTAGTGGTTCCAGCCAGCCGCTATCTTCAAGTCAAGGACCGCGTCAAACAAAAACCCTTTCAAGCAAGGGTCAATACACGGTCAAAGGATGTTAGTTAGAGAGTTTTAGAGAGTTGTTACTCGAAACACGAACTACCGAAGTACGAAAATAGACTATATTTTAACAATAATTTAAAGGGTTTGAAATAGATAAAACTACAATTAATTTAAAGTGATTGAAATAGTAAATAAGATGCACAACTGTATATGACTAATGAAATGATAAATATATGTGTAAACCTAGAATAGGGACGCGCTCGCGATGTGTGAAACTTAACTGCTTGAACTGACTGGACTACTGTCTGAACGTTCAATACTGATTTGATACTGACGTATAACAGATGAAGACTGATATAATACTGATCCCCTCCTCCTATGGGGCGACGTTTATATTGGTATCACTCACACCTTGACAGGTGTGTAAGTACTTGCTCACACTAAGACATCTCTTGCTGTATGCTGACCTTAGTTAGGTTGGTGACCAGGGTGAGTTAGGTCAGTGACCAGGGTGGCGACAGATGGTAGCCAGTCGGTGATTATCAAAGACTGTTTGTTAATAGATGGTAGCCAGGTGGCCTTCTGAGTGTTCGCTGACCCTTGTATGAAGGGAATACCGGCCAGGTGGCTTCTGTACACTGACCGTATAATGACCCCTGTTTGAAAGGGTTTTAGCGGCGTTTCTTTAGCGGCGTTCCTTTGACCGTGTATTGACCCTTGCTTGAAAGGGTTTTTGTTTGCCGCGGTTCTTGACCTCTTTTATCCATAATTAAGAAATTTGAGGTTTCTCCAAAAAAAATTTCTGACCACTGTCCAATAATATTAACAATAAAATCAGTAATAGATTGTGAAAGTGAAATTGTAACTTTGCCTCGCTTACCAAAACTGCCCTGGATAATTTAAAATATAATAAGAAATTAGATATTCAGTTGGATAAAAATATCAGTTTGAATAATGACCCCAAACAGTCAACATTAACACTTATAGATTGTATTAAAAATGCTGCATCAGTAAATAAACAGCGTAAATTCTTATATAAGTAGTATTGGCAATGTTTTCATGAAAGAAAAAAGTGTTTTAAATTATTAAATGTTTATAGAAAATCTAATTGTTTGGCTATTAAAAATATTTATTTAGAAAGTATAAATAATTATAAGCGTCTCTTAAAAACGAAGCAATCGCCCTACTCTGTCTCTGTTATTGAAAATTTTAAATATGTGTAAGATTCGAAGCAGTTTTGAAATTCCGTGAAGGTGTTAATGAAACAAAATTATACTTATAATAAAAATATAGAAATATAACATTTTAAAGTGCATTTTGAAAAGTGGTGTAACCCATCTGACAAATTGCCGCTCCGACAATATTGTACGCCCAACCGCTATTAACTGATAAGTTACAGGATGATGATTTCTCTGTACCTGTGTTACAAGCTGTACAAAAATAAAGTCAAAAATGGGAAGGCCACAGGAATAAATGGGATATCGTATGAATTTTTTAAGAATGCAACCAATAATTTCTTATCGAGATTAATTTCTATATTCAATAATATTTATAATAATGGATATTTACCTTCCAATTTCAAAGATTCGTTAATATTCCCATTATTTAAAAAATGAGATACTCAATTAGTTTCGAATTAGCGGGCAATTTCCTTCATAGACGTAGAAGCTAAGCTTTTTACTGGCCTACTATTGAATAGACTCCTAATTTGCCTTGATAAATTTTACATTATTTCTGAATTTCAAGCGGGATTCAGAAAGCGTTATTCGACCATTGACAATATTTTTAGCCTGGTAAATTTGATACAACTAAAACTGGAAGAGAAAACATCAAAAAAGATTTATTTATTTTTAGTCGATTTCAAGGCTGCTTTCGACTCTATCCCCAGAAATTTATGGTTTTTTTAAGTTATTAAAAATTGGATTATCAAACAAATTTTTTAATGTAATAAAAGATTTGCACAATGAAACACGTGATGCAGTTTGATGTGAAGATAGTATGTCGAATTTTTTTTTTACTAAATCTGGAGTTAAGCAAGGCTGTTTGTCAACTCCTACCCTCTCCCCTATATATCTGAACGATTTGGATGAAATTGGAGGTGGTCTATATTTAGGAAATACAAACATTCGAATACTAATGTATACGACTGATATAGTTTTAATTGCAGATAACCCAGTAACGCTGCAAACTATGATAGATTCGCTGAGTCATTATTATAAAAACTGGTGTTTAACAGTAAATATGGATAAGTCAAAAATTCTCATTTGTAAAAAAAATTCTCATTGGTAGACATGTGGTAAATGAAAGCTGGTATTTCGAAAGCAAACCAATACATGTAGTCAAAAATTATAAGTATTTCGGGCTTCTTCTGATGCCTTCACTGCCCGTTAATTTACATTTAAAAGAAAAAGTAGTATTGTCTAAATTCGCCCTGAACAGTACCTGGTCGAAATTAATAGCTAACTCTCATATCCCTTTAAACTCAAAATACCGATTGTTTCTTGCAACAGCTCGCACTGTTATGTGCTATGCTGCCCAAGTGTGGAGTTATAGTCACTATGATTATGTTGAAAAATTACAAAGGTTCTTTCTTAAAAAATTATTCCAACTTCCTACACCAAATTATATGTTGCAGTTAGAATTAGGAAAAAATGATATGTACATTTATACCTTAAGATGCATTTTAACTATATAATGAAAATTCTTAAATTGCCAGATGGTAGGTTACCAAAACTTATCGCTTCATATGTCATTTCGAGAAAATTATTTTGGTTCAATACTTGGAAAAATTTAGGTGAAAAAGTCCAGTTGCAGTTGGAAGATTTTTAGTTCTAATTCTTTGGAATCGTAGAAGGCAAAATTAAATAAATTAGAAAAGGAATTTAATAAGATATTAATAGTTGGCCAAAATTTGGAGTTTGAAGAAAATTAGTAAGCCGAAAGTGCCCTTTTACTTAATAGTTTTTTCATTTTTCGAAGAATTTATTAAATTTTATACACTAACTATAAAATTTGTCAATTACAATTTTGAAAACTGGATTAAGAGAAATTTGTGAAAGTGTTTCATACCAGTTCTATTCTTTTTGCAATTAAGCTCCCCGATAGCACTGCTTCAATTTATAGCCACCGATTGTCTTCGGCGTTTGACCAACTTCAGAATTCTCGTAATCAGTTTGCACATTGTTTTTTACGAATTAATTGGGTAACAGTTGGATATTTAATATCTGGTGAGACCATATGTAGTTTAGAGGCGTTGTGTTTTTTGATTCTACCCTAGTTTAAAAAACTTTTTAGGACATGCTAAACACCTTCAGTATAAAATTATATAAGCTGATATTGCCCTTAGTAAGTCCTAATATTACACTGTTTACTAGGATAAAATGAAACCTAATTATAGCAGCAGACAATACTAATAATCATAATTATATGTTTTCACATATATGTGCGTATTGTTTATCAAATTAATGAAATTTTTAACAGATTTCGAGGCATATATATCTCTGAAATCTTTATGCTAATAGTTTTTTGTAATCATTTAATGGTAGATATTTAATCTTCCACGTCATTTAATTATCCAGATTTCTACATGCTTAGTATAAGTTTTCAATCAGTGGCAGAACAACCGTCACCATGAAGTAGTCTGAAATTTAATTTTCGTGATATATCAATTGTACTAAGATATTAATAACCTTGGAAATTAGAAATGGATAAACAAAAATTCATAATTTTAAACTTGCTTAAAATAGTTTAAAAATGTCTATTTTAAAAAATCTGGTTTGAAACATACATACGAATTTCTCTTATTGCGAAATGGCAAATTTTCTTGCGAATTGGCAAATAATTCTTAAGTATTATAGTTATCATAGATTCAGCAAGAAAACAAATCATTCATTTTAATACCCTACTTTGAGTTGCTGTAATCTGAAAGGAAAGAAAGAAAAAATGTTTTTAACTAAATGTCTTATTTTATTGGAAAGCTAGTGAATGGGCTACATTTTTTTTTGTCCGTTTTCTGCATAAACATAAAGATCAGATGGTTTACCGACTCTGGAGCATGCGACATATAATTGCCCATGAGAGAAGCGTTCATTTTCTCATTCAAACCGCACACTTGCAAAGATTGTCCTTGCACTTTATTGATAGTCATCATGAACGCAAGGCGTATTGGAAATTGTTATCATAAGGCAGGCAATTTATCAGCTGGTGTTGAGCGAGGCATCACTGGAAGCGTTTGCCTGAAGTCACCGGATAGTAACATCAATGCTCCACCAATGGAACCTGATTATTTCGCAAATGTTTCTATGTACCATTGACTCTTCTGAGCCACTTATCCCATACAATGATTTTGCACGCCCGAAGAACCTATCCCATTCCTGATGTTTTGGAAATCTTATATGTTAGGTTTTCTGTGAAGTGCATGTTTAATGGCAGTTTAAGATCTGAATGCGCAGTTATTACTCCTTCCATCAACGTAGCAGTATTACCTGAAGAAGCAAGTTCTAACGCAATATGGCCATTTGAACGGATTTTAGCCAGGATTAAGTAAATTAAGAACGTTTTTCCACCTGGAGCGCCAAAAAAGTACAATTCACTGGATTGGTTGATCACAGCTTGTATGATGATATCAAATGCTATCTTTTGTTCTTGAAGGAGTTTTAGTGTATTTTCTTGAACGAACAGCTGTAAGTCATTTGGTGTATGATTGCTTACTGAACAGTTCTCTCTCAAATGTTGCTTGATCGATCTATTCGGTGCTGATACACCCAATCATGCCAACTACTTGCCACACATTCCAAGACAAAGATCCTAAATGAAGATTAGCGCTTTATTGTATGTTTCTTCTGTAAAATCCAAGCCATGATTATGTGTTTCTTGACGCATTCTGTGCAGAATATCAGTTTCATACCAGTTTCCCATTATTATATTCTTCGACCACAATTGTAGTGGTAGTGATGTGGAAAATGTAGATAAAATAATTACGAACAGCGTACGAATTTGAAATGGATTAGAAGTAGCTGATGAATCTTCAATTGACTTATCCCAATGATTGTTTTTTTTTTCAGCTAATTAAGAGCCTTGTACGTACTCCGAAACGTATTATATACTATTCCAACCGCGGTTCGCAAGTGTATAAATGATGTTGGACTACGGACGGTAATCAGAAGCAAACATAAAAAAAGCATTCTACATAGTTCGGATGTATAGTGTATACAACATTCGGATGTATAGTATTAGATGAAAATATTCCAGGTCGTACAACTACAACTTTGCCTCTCTTCCTTCTTTCGAAATTTCTTCGTGTTGGTTCAACAGTTGGAGCAGTCAACAGTCGGAATGTCTGCATACATCAATGTTGTTGCAAAATCATCTGTTTGACATAATTGAAAAAACCCTCTTATGTGTGCTCACATATATGCAATAAACAAAAAATAAAGGTAATAATAAAAAGCATTATTATTATATTAAACAACTCCATCATCACTCGGATAGCACGGCAAACTGCACGATACTGGTGTTAGGTACATAGACACTGGTGGCGTTGAGAGTAACATAAGTAGTTGTGAAAGTGTTACAGAGAGCGCGCCACCATCGCATCGCTTCTGAATCTATTTCTGCAAACCTCGCAAAACGCTCAGAATTTCCCGTTTCCAAGGGAACATTGGAGTAAAAACTATATACAAACATACTTATATAGAAATGCAACGTAGTGTAAAAAGGAAAAGGATCGTGAGTTTCGGTCTTTTTTTGAAAAAATAAAAAAACTTAAATTCTTGCCAACGTTTCGACAAATATATTATTGTCTTTTTCAAGGCATAAAAAATAAAAACTATTAAAAATCTTTAAAACATATCAAACTTGAAAACTTATGTATAATTTTGTAAATAAAAAGTTTAGAACACCTCAACAACACAGAGAATAGTGAACAAATAAACCCATTTGTTCACTGTTTTATTTGTTCACTATATTTTTTTAAAAAAAAAAAACGAAACTCAAGATCCTTTTCCTTCATACAAGCAACGGTCGAGAAGAATCTTCCGCAGTGTAAAAATTTCAAGTCAATTCATCGACTATTTTTCGAGTTATACGGCCACAAACATACGGTGTAATATAATCACTATTTGATTTAATATTAAATAAATAAATATTTTTAATACTGTTTATATTTCTATAATACAAGTAGAAGGGGAATTTAAAGCAAACCTTTAAAATGAAAAGGCAGTTACATTTGTTCTTGTGAAGTTACATACCAGTTCCATACCAGTTCCCCATTATTATATTCTGTTCATGTATGTATCTTTATGGATTTTTTTAAATTTAACTCAATAATTGTTATTTCTTTTTGTAAATGTTAAATTCTGTTTTATTTACCACCGTCTCCACCACAAGTCATAACAACGGATGCTAAATTTTTATATATTGAGATTATTGCACAGTAACTCCAACAATTAAAAATCGTAATATTCATATGGTAACCATGGTAATATGGTAATGTATGGTAATGTAAATTTCCTCGTAAACATAATTTAAGATCTATAACTTATATTTCTATTTTTAAGGAAACGATGAACTTAAGAGAACCCTTTCTTAACTTAGTTAGATTTTACATAACACTTCTTAACTGATTTTGCTCTATGCAAGTTTGTGTTATCACATTGTTTTATCAAGACAACCTGATGATGGCGAACGACCGAAACCGGTCGATAACCATAAAATGATGAAGGCTTAAGTAGGCGTTTTTAATATTATCCAAGATTACACAGAATTTACATTACATTACACAGATCAGAGTTAAAGTACACGACTAAGCCATAACTGGTTCTAAATCTTCTTGTTTCTTTAATTGCAGGTGATGTAATTGATGAAAACCCCCGTTAGATGGGTATTAAATGAGGCAGATGATGCATGAAGTTCCCGTAATGTTGAACATTCCAAAAGTTCATGGTGCTTACAAGAGTTTTCAATCGACAGATAGAAACATGGTGTGAATTTTTTGATTGCAAAATCTTATTACTAATTAGAATTCTCAAAAAAAAAAAAAGTAGATTCAAAATATTAATTGTCAAATTAAAACACGGCACATAGAAATTAGATAGGGATAAAATTTCAAGGCAGACAATTTTATTATTCAATAATTATTTTACTAGGAACAAAATGTAGGCTTGGATTCTTCTATTAGTGAAACACTTGTCTATGTTCAGAAAATTTCTTAGATAAGTGTAATCTAGATTTATAACATTGATTCCAAGTTTGAAAACTATATACGAGAAATTTGAAAACTTGTATATCAATAAAATTTACTTTGTACTCAGGCATACTTGCCTGTAATTGAGTGTAATTGTGTGTAATTGAGTTCAAACTAGAGTGTCCTTGATGGAAATAATATTTTTAATATTGTTTTGTATTTCTCGTACCAAAACCAAGGGTTTTTTTCAGGATTTATTTCTTATAATATCTACATTATTGGTAAATGTAAGACAAGTATTAAAGATTATATCAAAATCGTTCTTCATATGTGAAAGATGTCTGAAGTGGAATTATTTTTAATTATGTAATTAAAATAAAAATATTTTGTTCCCCAAAAATGTATTACATACATTTTTATACAACACGAATTTAGTAAAATTTACCAAAAGTTTACACAACATTATCTAAAACTAACTTATGTGCGTGTGACTGGCTGTGAACAGGATATCATAATTTTAAAATAATTAATGTTTTGAATTATAATTGTAATAATGATCTGGAATGTAATTAAGGGTTATTGTAATATTTTAATATTTTAGCTAATTATAATATTGGTGATGCAAATATAAACGATTACGATTAATTATCTGACGATTGCAACAGTAAATGCAATTAGGAAAATCTAGCAGATCGTCAACGTAATATTAGAGAGATTTTGTCATTGTTAAAAAATGGTTGACAGTTATCCCCCCCTTTGAAATATCATACTTTTAAGTTCTTGTTCTATTTCAGAATATTATTATTATTATTTTTGGATTTATACAAAATTTTATCGGTACGTTCTCCTAAAAACTGATGCCTAAATGCAATAATTTGTTCCGAAGTTTGTAGGGGCCTATAGAATCAAATGCGGCCTTAGAATCAGAATATAGCTATAGGATTTTATTTCTTTCTTGTTAATGAATGGCAAGGTCGTTCAAAAGTCATGAAGGTTCTACCAGAAGGCATAAAAACAATTTTATTTACCAATATATATATATATATATTTATGGAATTATTTTTGGCCGGTTTTAGTAGGTATTACAAAATGGAAAACATAAATTCTGTATAAGGAATCATTTATATTGACGAGCTCGAGGGGGACAAATAAATTATCAGAAGACGGATGACAGAAATCAATGATTCAGCACAAGAATCAAATATATTTTAAACTAGGTTGTAGAAATATAAATTCATAGTGGGAAATATATCAATTAGTAATTTTTACAAAATTTCCTTGCTTATATTGATGAAGAAGTTTAATTATTTTGTGGAATTTCTTTGCTTAATTCTGACCGGATATCCCTGGCTAACCTCCAATAACAAAGAGTATTTGATCATTATATCCTCAAATTTTAAATCTGTTTCAAACTTGTACTTTCTAATTGCTGTAGAAATAAGCATCTTGTTTACTATCATAGCATAAACACTTCCTAAAAGTCAGATTTAGAAATTATAAACAAATAATAATTTTTATAAGTTTGATTGATAGAGAAAAAAAAAAAAAAAAAAATACCTGGACAAGACCTTGGTCCCCAGCTGAAAGGAAAATAGCAGTCTTTTAGCAACACTTTGGCAGAAAATGATCTGGATAGAATTCATTTGGGTGAGACCAGAAATATGAATTTCTATGCAAAGCATAAAACGATATATAGACTGTAGCTCCTTCAGGCAACTTGTAGTTTCCTGTGAATCGGAATGGATAAAAATTTTCCTACTACCTTCTCAAGCAATTTTGAATATCTTGTTAAGCATAATTCTAATTATTTATTTGACTATCAATTAATTTAACATCGATTTATTTCTTTAAATTATTTCTTATTCCTAGGGTAAGTAGCTACAATAGAAATAAAGATCTATCTACAATCATATCAAATTTTAGAAATAATGTTTCCAGAGAAATACATATTTTGGTGATATTCGTCACACAACTGCCAATCATATGCATGAATGCGCAAATTAAGCCCCACTCAAAATACCTGCAGCCATTTAGGTATAAGTTGGAGGAACTTAGGCCTCGCCGCACGCCTACTTATTCAACAACTATTTACCTTGTTTGTTATCAGTGATGATTTAGCAACCAAACCGACACTATCCTGAAGAAGCCTATTGCAATATAGAGGGCGAACCTTCCGCAATAGTGTTTAATGTTGGAGAGAAGCAAAAAGAAAACGAAAACTCCGCATACCCTCACTGAATAACGTTCAAGAAAAAAAATTCTTCAGATGGCTAACTCCTAAGAAAAGGATCGGATTTTTTTCCCCAAAAACAAACTAATAATCAGAATTTAAAAGTGAAAAAATATTTATCGTACATTAAATGAATTCACATCTCTGTTTATTACACACTCACAATCTATATTTTCTTTTGTAAGCAATCATGAACTTGTCTAACAAAACATGCCAGACAGGATATTATAATCTCGTTTGAGGACTGAATACGTACATGTACAACATCTCTTCTTACAATAGTTTTGTAATAATAAAACTTGTATTTTCTACCCACGTGGAAAATCAACAGGTACCACTAAACTTGGTATACTAACTACACATAATGACACACATATCACTGTTGTTTGAATCTATGTTATTAAGTTTGTCACCTTTTAAAAACGAATACATCAGTAATTCTTTTTCTTTTCTCTAAAATCGCCCACTTGTTCATTATTTCATGTTGACATTAATTTATTAATGTTCATTATTAATTAATACGTTAGTTGCAATTAAACAATTTTAAATACATTATTTCTGTACAGTACATAACTATGTACCATAACTTATATGTACCATGTAATTGAGTACAACCCGTAAAATAAATTAATAAATTCCAACCATAATTCAATGTCAAAAATATTTATCAGAGACATTTTCCGTGGTAGCCTGCTTCATTTTGTGGTCATCGACCGGTTTCGGGCGTTCGCGCCATCTTCGGACTGCGTTTTTCGACAGTGTGCCAACAAGCCTCGTACAGAGACGTAGTTTCACACTAACTAGTTAGAAGAAACTAAGTCTCTGTACGAGTCTGTGTTGACACACTGTCTGAAAAACGCATCCTGAAGATGGGAGAACGCCCGAAACCGGTCGATGACCACAAAATGAAGCAGGCTACCATGAAAAATGTCTCTAATGTTCAATGGAAATTGAGGAGAAGACATTAGATGAGGATCAGGCTAATGGACTAGCATTCCAAAGAGTCTTGACATGAAAATTTGTCTCGATAACTATTTTGTATAAACAAATCGTCAATAGAATAATCAAGGATCATTTAAAAAAAAAATTTCAATATACAAATTGGATAACTAGGTTTATATCGTTGGATAATTTCCTGAATATAGCAGGTGGACTATAAAGTCGCATAACTTCCTTTATTACTCTACTCAAATAATCCATTTTGGATAATTGTTCCCATGTTGGTACCACTTCAGGATCATCTCCTAAAATATCTAATTGTTCTTGGTATACAGCTTCCTGATGTTTAGGAAACATGGCCAATAATAGCAATGCATGTGACATTGTTACAGTAGATGTATCATATCCCTGAAATTAGTTTTTTATTTTCTACTGTATAGAATATTTTTTATAATATCTCTGATCAGTAAAAAATATGCATTACTTACAGCTATAAGAAAGTCTCCAGCTAAACTTCCGGATGCTTCCAAGGATAGTTTGTCTTTAATTGCTTTTTCTATTAGTACATCCGAATAAAAGGTGTATTTTCCCACCATTTCCTCTGCATATATTCAATGAATATATAAATTTGTTGCCTTAAATACTACAAACAATTTTATACGCTGTTATTAGCAGCGTTTATGCTGATATTGGCCTTGTGACTCATGCCCTCACAACATGTAAATTATCCTATGTATCCATGGAGTGGTGGGGTCAAGTTGAATATGTATTCGTTTTAAAAGGTAAAAACTTGATAACATTGTAATAATTTACTGGAAAACGTAATTTTGAGTGAAACTGGGCAATAATATCTATTTGTAAAATTAGGATGTCACTCTCTTAAATTGAAATTTTAATAAGAAAACTATTTTAAAGGAAACTTTAATAGACATTTTCTTATAATATATATATGTGCGTGTGTGTGTGTGTGTGTAATTTAGTTAAGAAAGTGACTATGATTAGATAACTCCTTGCAATGGAGTGAATAATTAAACTATTGAATTCATAAGAGATAGAAATGTTCCTAAACTCTTGTTGATGGTCTAAGATTGTTGATGTTTTAAGAATGGTTGTTTTTTATGATTTGTTTCAAACTGAAATATAGGAAATTGGGACTCTAATTTATACCAAACACTGGGTCTCCATTTTTGGGAAGTTAAGAATTTAAGCTGCAAAATATCAAGGCGCTGGCCTCGCTTAGAGCTTGTCAAATGCACAGCACATAATATGGCTGGCGCTCTACTTGTCTGAGCCATAAGAAGCATGATTAGTCACTTCTTGACAATTCTTGCCGACCCTGCATATATTTGAAACAACTAATATTTTTATTAGAATGTAAATTATAATTCAACCATTAATTTTGTACTCACTTATACATTTCATTACTACCTACACCTGTTCGTTTGGGAAAATTATATAGCAATATAAGCTTATATTTTGTTCCTAATATTTGCTCCGATCTTTATTCTTCTTGAGAACTGCTCATTGCGCTGGTATCGACAGAGAATACACGATCTTTTCGACTGCTTACATCCTGCATATTACATCCTTACATATTTACCTCATTTTAGGTAATATTAGACAGATGTCAAAGTAATATTGCTATTTTACATTACTTGATGTAAAGAGGTTGAATATAATATACTAATATAAATTATTGAATTATAAACGAATATATACTTTCATAGAAATTACTGACTAATATAAAAGATTGATTGATTAGTATAGGCAGATATTATTTCATTTTTTGTTGTAGTTTCTTTTATATGGTTTTTTCTAATTATTTTTACTTTATTTGCTATTTACTTCACTTTAATTTCTGTGGTTTTGATAATTTAATTTAATTTTTCGAAGGAAGCTTACTTTCAATTTTTCTGCTATTTATTTACTTACTTATTCTATGTTATTGTAAGTAGATATTCTCTTATTTTTTTCAGTTTCTTTCATTTTGCTTTTGCTTTAATATTTGTAAATATGTAAGTAATAATGATTGATAAAATGTAGCCTGACTGTATTTATATGGGGAATTCCCCTAAAACTAATAAATAATAAATAGTAATAAGACATTTAATTTTAAGCCAGATTTATAGGTTACCCAGAATATTATTAAAATCAAGTTTATCCATAAAATGTTTTAAATAAAAGTGATTGGTTTACATGTCACTCTAATCACATTCTTTCACATATATGGCTACTAGAGTTGGGATGACTCATACTAACCTAAATTCTTTACTAATACATAATACAATACATTATACTACTACATTGTATCTACAAACTCGTAACATCTACAGATCCAAATTATTTAGTTATATAACCTTAAATTTTGTTCCTTCTATTTTGATCATTATTCTTCTTGAGAACTGCTCATTGCGCTGGTAACCAAGAGAATACACCATCTCTTCCTACTCCTTACTTCCCACATACATCTTTATAATTATTGTACATAATATTAAACAGATTTCAAAGAAGTGGAATTGTAATAATAATTTTTCGATTTTATTTTATGTATATTGTTTTTCTTTTTTTTTTCAAAAATTCACACTCAGTATATAGTAATATATGTTAGAAAAAGTAAATAGGATGAAGTGGGTTGATATCTTGATATAATGAGCAGACAGAGAGAAACTTCCTCAATAGTAGCGCTATCTTCGGATCATTGATGAATTCAGAAGGAAATCTCTGGGCCACTAACGATTTATAAGGTGAGGAGAATTGCCAGAGATTGCAATACAGGGTGGAGACTGTACAAATGGATTAGAGCCATGAGAGATCTTGCATTTGAGCAAGTTGTTGTATGTAAAAAAGAGATGTTGTGGTGTTCATGTCGAAGTAGTTTGGATTGGAATGTCTGTATAGTTTGAATGTTTATTGGTTTGGCTAAACTCCACAATTCTAGTTTTTATTTTTCAATTCCGTAGGTAATGCAGATTGTCTTCCAAGAAGTCTGACAGGTTTAATCATTTCTGGTCTTGTAAGACTTGTGTGTGGGTTCCATGTGACTAGCTTGTCTAAGAAGAATCCCAGGTAGAGTAACAGTTGATTTTATTTAAAAGAATATTAATATAATTACTGCTGATTATTATTAGAAAATTAATGCAATTAAATGTTAATACGTATCGAAATTGGCAGTACTTTTTTCACTGGAGATATACAGACTTTTTACTCATAAAGAGAAAATATGTCATATTCTTAATTGATTTTTATGCAACAATTGATACATTATCCCATAAACATCCCATACATTAATCCATTTGTGTGGACATAAATAATATTTATCTACCATTCCATTTCCCAGGAAAAGTGGGAAGATATTTTATTAAAATTACAAAATTATTTTATTTGCTAGTGAATACGATTGTCCAAAACTGCTCTTCCTAAAGATGGACAAACAGTTTCATTTAACCAACATTTACAAGTATTTTGACGAAGTAAGAC